>JANIJG010024853.1:8399-26552 GCA_024611175.1 Megaceryle torquata
CACACCAATCCTTGCTAGTAAGTCTAAAGATGAAGCATTATCACTGCTAGAAGCAGGCACTGTCTGCAAAAATCTGCCGTTAACTTCAGAAAGTGCAGTTAGAAGAGACTGAGCTGAGAAGTAAAATCTCTGAACAGAATTAGTTCTGTTTTATCTCATACCAGGACATAATCACGGCAAAATAAGAATGCACATGCTTTGCTTTCTTGTTTTTAGCTAAAAAATTTCCAATGCTGTCTTTGAAACTGCGACTAATCTCTCATGCTTAGACAATGCTGCTTTGTCTACTATTTATTGTTAAGCAGAAACAAAAAGGAGTCCACGTCTGGTGGGAGCCTTAACCATCTTCAGTGTTGATGGAAGAACACCAGTAACAAACCATGTTGTGAATCCAAGTAGTTCATCAAAGACCAGTGGAGGGGCACAACTCTCCCTTGAATACTAGTCAAGTCCAATGGCTGAGTACTAAGAATTAAAATCCCAAAAGAACTGTAAAAAGATCAGAGTCACAGCCTGCCTGTGGAGCTATGATGGATGGTTACTACAGGCCATGACCACGCACACAATTATCAGTGGCATCAGCAGATAATTTGCTTACCTGGGACTTTTACAACAATACATTCTTCAGGAGAGTGGTGATCTAATGACAGTGGTTTTCAACCTCTTCAGTTTGTATATATTCAAACATTTTTGGGCCTTTCTCATAGATCTCTGTACAGTGATTTTAAGCCAAAATACAATAGGCTTGCTTTTCTTAGTTACTTTTTTATATAGCTTAGATGTATTCCACCCACCTCTAAGGCAAAAACTAAAGACATTCCAGTAGATCTTTTTCATACCTTACTATCAAATCCACCAACTTAAGATAAAAAGACTTTATTAATGAATTTTTATAGTAGTGATCACAACTTTGAAGATATTTAATCTCCAATATAAGAGCAACTTGCCACCACACTGTAGTATTTGCATTGCATTCTGCAGGGTTAAGAAATTATTCTGATGCCTGGATGCTGCAGGTTGGCCTTTGAAGACAGATGCTACTGAGCAACCCTGCAGCAACAGTAGAATGAGTGAGTCTACTTCTGTGTACATCTCTCAGTATGCTATTGCTATGTGGTGCTCACAGGGTTAGGAAGAAAGTCTGCAGAGATAATGGCTGCAATTTGGAAGGGCTTCTCTTTGTTTCACTTTCTGAGCTTGCCTGCTGAGGCGGCACTAATTGCAGAACAAGGCTTCAGCTCAGGGGGCCTCACAAGCAGGGCTGCCTGCTCCTGAAGCTTAATTCCCTGCTTCGTGACCTTGGAAGAGCAGGGACAGGGGAGAAGAGGGAACACATCCGACAGTTGTTGCAGTGAGGATGGCAGAGCGGCCTGAGGGTTCAGGACATAGATCCTGTCCTCAGCTCTATTTTCCGTGGGATGTCAGCTGTGGTCATCTCACAGAATCTTGATACAGAATTGAGCTTGTTTCATAATGGCAATGATCAAGTGTTTTGAGATATTTGGAAGACAGAAAATGCAAAAACATTTTGTAACAGTTCATTATTAAATATAGGACTAGACAAACACCTCTGAATTTTGTTATTATTCAGACAGATAAATATAGAGCTGGTTGAACAGAGTCCCTTCTGTGAATATTATAACAAGTGACATGTAATGTGGAATGAGAAAAAAAACTGAAAAAGAGGTAAAAGGAACAATTTTAAACTTGTATAAGAAACTATTCACAGAAAAAGATTTTTGATTGTGTTAGCTTATTTGCTTTTGAGGCCTGACTTGTCATACAGAAAAAACACAATGTGATTTTATGGTAAAAATAGTAATTAAAAAAATAATTAATTAATTAAAAAATGTATTATAAAGTCCACTGAACTCCTCCTATAGCCAAATGCCCGAGTAGCTTCCTCCTATGTGGTACCTTCTTTTCCCTTCAAGGAACTCATGTTCTGGGTACCAATATAAAAATAAATCACATCACACCACACTTTCCTAAGTAACTAAAGATAGGGATGGTAGCACGAGCCACTGCAAAAGTACAAACTGAACAGGGGAGTCAAACCCAAAAAGCTTAAAGAGAACAGTACTAATGGAGATGTGTGGGACTAACTGTGCCCAATGAAGACAAGAGGCAATGTCTCTCCAAAAGGGTAAGCGAAGGATCCTCTGTATCACTGATTCAGCCTTCCAGCTGCACAGACCCAGAACCACAGAGCCAACAGAAGGGCTTCCTTCCTGACACCAGTATACACCAAGGGCAGCTCTAGCAGCACTATACCAGCACACCCAAGACGCCCCACACCAAGAACAGTCCTCACAAGTAAGAAGGCACAGAAGACTATCTCCAAACAAAACAAGGTCAAACTTGCAAGTGCTGTACTTTTGGTTTGGTGTTCCCCAGCCTTATCTGTGCTCCCCTGCTTATGACACATGGGTAAAACAATAAACAGATGGCACATACCTCTTACCTCAGTGAATTCCAAGTCCAGCACCTCAGTATTGGTGGCTGTGTCCTACTGCCTTCTGAAGACAGAGGAGGAACTAAACCACTTCCCTGTGCATCTGATAGAAAATTAAAAACAAAACAAACAAACAAAAAGAAAACCAAAGGAAAAGTCATGCAGAAGGGAAAAGTCATGCAGAAGAGTTTGTCCTTTAGGCAATTAGTAGGGTCAGTCATGACAAATAAAATATAAGAAAGGATGATTTTTGGACACTCAGGCTGAACCCCAAAATGTAGTTGAGCATCTTGAAGGGGAGGAAATGTTGTGTATTTCTTTTACTAACAGCCTCAAAATTCCCCCCCGAGGACTAATGGGAGAATTTTATTCTCACTTCACAGTAAACAGAAATCAACTTTCAAAGCGGTTTTACATCAATAGAGGCAGATAGGTAGAGGTGAAGTTGCTGAGGTGAGAGGACTCTGTGTTCAAGTAACACAGAATTAATGTCCAGTATTACCTCTTTCTTTCAGACTGGTTATAAACCTTACGGATATTAAAATAATAGAAATGGAAATGCAGAAAAAAAAAGAAACACAAGTACAAAACGTTATGTTGTACACAACAGCCACACTATGACCAAGCAGATAGAAAGGTAGAAGGAATAGAGAAATTCTGATTTTTATTCCTGGATCTGCCACACCTTTGCCAAGTCATTTACATGTCTTCTCTAAGTCCTACTGATCTTTTAAAAAATACTTTGAAGTGCTTTGAGTTCTTCAGACAAGAATTGAGCAGGACATTAAAATTATTATTAATTACAGGACTTGCATTTAAAAAAAATCCCAAGTCCTCCTTAGGAATAAGTGTAGGACTGGGCTGGAAATTTTCCTAAGATATTTCTTAGTACATGAACTTCTGGACGACTTTTCTCCTATATAGCTGTTGATACAGATTTATATTCTTCACAGAAAATAGAAAGCCTTGCAAGAAAGCTCTAAGAACATCTGGTAGAAGAAACAGAATTGCAAGTGCTCCTAAAATGAGAGCTTGCTTGTTGGGTTGCACTGGCAACTCATTATAACATCTTGCAATTATTTTTTTTTTTTTGCTGTACTTCACTTTGTAAATCCCAACTTCCAAATTAAACCAAACCAATTCCCTCTAATTGACAGAGACATGTATATTTTTATCTTTTAAGTGTTTCCATTCTATAATTGTGACCAAGAAAAACCTATAGTCTGACAATGCAGTCCTGGCACCTGCTGCTGAAGGAAGCCAGTTTCTCCCTGACATCCTGAGTGACTACTGAATGGTTATTCCTAAGCATTTCCCAACATGTACATTATATGAAAATATATGTTATGTTATAATAACATATAATAGCATACAATAATGTAGTATGTAAAAATGTATATTTATATTATATTAGAAATAAAAGGAATACTAATTACTGTGGGATGAGAATCAATTGAAGATGCAGTATCATTGCAGAATTTGCATTCAATGTTTTGTATTGAATGATTAATACTGAAGGATGGCAAAGAAAATTTCAGTATCAGACTTGCTTCCCATGAATAGATGTGGTTTCATCTAGACTCTAGAAAAGCACATTACACTTCTGTATCCTCTCATGAACATATACCAGCAGATGTATGGGACAAGTATGAACTTTGCAAACACACTACTGCTCTGGCTACACTGTCTGCATGCTCAGAGCTATTAATGTCAAACATATCAATCCTCTTCTGTTCAACATAAATACTGCCTTCATCATTAGAGTTCCGAGTATTTGAAGTGAAAGGCTAATTTCCTCTTTTCTTACATTTCTCTTTTTTAAGGAGTTTTTTGAGGTATTTGCTAAAGCAGCAAGTTACCACAAAATGAGTGTTCATTATTGTCTCAATTTCAGCAAGGTTAGTGTGCTGTGGCACAGCAGATCACCTTGGTTGGAACTGTCACCTTAATATGCACTGTCCTAGTCTGTTGATCATCTCTGCCTGTCACCTCTCAAGTTATGTTTATAACAGCATCTTTTTGGGAAAAGGACCGCAGCTTTGCAACACATTTTAGCCAGTGAGTAGCATAAGGCACCTGCAGTATGAACAATAAGGCACCTGCAATATGAACAAAGAAAGAGTGGTCAAAAATTAATAGAAGCATAGAGAGCTTCTTTGGCCATAGGAGTCCACAATCATTAAAACCCTAAGTTGTCCATACGTGCCACAGAGGATCCATTTCACAATAATGAAGCTCTCATTTCAGGGTGAAGAGTTTTGGAGCAAACACTGTTGGCATTTGTCCACCTAGGAGGTACCAGTCATCATATTATATAAGGACCAGAGATAAAATTAGACAGAGAACAATGTGTAGCAGCTTCTAAAGCACAATGACTCACATTCACACATGAGACTGTCAAGCTGGAACACAGTCACAGAGAGTGTAAAAACAAGCCTGCAATAAAAAGTACATCTCCAGATTGTGTTGTTGAAAATATGGAGAAAACTACAGATCTAGCAGCTCAATAGTGCTCTCCAGCCTACTGATTCCACAGGCCACAGAAATTCATGAACCACAGCAGATAAATAATATTACCTCCCTCCTTACACTTTGCAAATCACCAAACAGAAAGAATTAATAGGAAAAGTGATGACAAACATTCATGCATCCCAGCTTAGCAGAGAATGGAATATATGGGATTCTGTACAACTCTACCACTTGGGAAAAGTGTATTGTTCTCACTACAGGACACAGAGAACAAGAGAATTGAGTAGATCTGTCTGTCTGCAACCATCTCTTCTCCTCCCTCATTTCAACTTCCAATGAAGAAAGCAACATTGCTAATCCTAATTTCAGTGCATTCCTCATCCGGATAATTGTTGCACAGCCTTGCTCTTCAACTCATGGAACCAGAGGAAAGACAGACTATTTTTGGCTTCTAGCCTGGTATTATCAAACTGAGGCCCCAGCTACTCATATTTTATAGTAACAGAAAATGGTCCTTGAAACAACTGATGGGTTCTAACTGGGTCAATGCCTATGACAAATATTACCCAGAACCACCTCACAAGCACTGGCAACGCCTCTCAGTGAATATGTTCAGAAGTTGTCTCCCAACTACTGTCAAAAGCTATCAAAAGATGTGGTCTGATGATAGGACCCAATTGCTGTCACCTCACATCATGCTTGGTCAAAGCCACTTCCCGATCACTGTTGATGTCAGCCAAACAGGTCACTTGTCTTTATTGGTGAAAACAGGAACAAAGTCACAATGCACTTTTGCTTCCATAACAGGTAAACATGTTCTTTATAACCTCATCTCACAATCAGCAAGCGTGTTATTCTGTACCTTGGCCTAGGCTAAGAGGGAATCCCTGCACCACATGGGTGTTACAGCACTGCATACCAATGAACCAAAATTATCCAGCAGTTTTGCCCAACTCTGCATAAACAGCCAGGAAAAACACCACCACTTACACATAGCAATTTTCCCTCTGCCATATTCAGTTGAAGCTTCCTTTCTTAAGATTTCTCTTTTCCCTTGCTGTACCTTCTTTTGCTGTGGTTCACTGTAGGCAACACTTCTCACCCCTTAGTCACAAATTACTCAAGTTGTACATAGTTCGTTTGTTCATATAAATCCACGTGCACCTGTTTGGCTGCCTTAGGAGATGTGAAAAGCAAAGAATGCTCTTAAGGAAAGGAGAAAAATGACAGGTTGTCCCTCAGTGCGTGTGTATGTATATACACACATACACTGTATGTTCTGGCACTTGGTGGGGTATATTTACTGTATGAGGCCATATGCTTCAAGAATTAGAATAGAAGAAAAAAAAAAAGCCATTTTCTGAATGTTGTATATCTAGTTTACATATTGTCAAATAGATTCTAAATATACAGAGTTGATGAGATTCACAATTCATATAGGACAGGCAATCATATATAAAGATCAGCAAGTCTTCAGGAGTCAGACTTACAAAGAAAGAAGGTGCAACACTTCTGTTCTGTATGAAGACATCACTGCTCCTGTCTTCAGTTTTTAAAAAAACCTCTCTTAAAACTCAGAGCATGCCAAATGTAACAGAAGCATTATCATAATCCTTGCATTATATGTGGATTTACTGGACTAAATTTCAACCAGCCCAGAGGTGGAACCACTGAGCACTGTACTACCTTGTGTAATGCAAATAGGTCCACAGTCAACTCGATGCTTTGCATCAACACATTTAATGGATGAAAACACTGAGAGTTAAAAGGCTTTTTTCAACCTAACAGAAAAATGGCATAAGAAGAATTAGCTGAGCACTGGAAACAGAAGCAAGATAAATTCTTATGAGAAAATAGGGCTCAAAACCTTCCAACAAGTTTGAATATGTAGATTATACTTGTAATCAGAAAAGATTTAAATATTCAGAAGGAGTAACTGACATCAATGCTTTTATATCCTTTGTTGCTCATTATTTTGTTGGATTTGAGGCTTCTTTTATTCCTTTCTGTTATTATGGGGCAGAAATAGCCATGTTTTATGACAATTCCTCCCTTCCACTAGAGTTTAAGTGAAAAAAGAAGAGACTAGTTCTTCAACAGCAACAGTTAAAGGTAATGGCCACAATTAGTGCATTTGTGTCTGTTTATCTATGTCAAGTCTTGCCTTGTGAACTCATAATTAAAACAAGAGTTGTGGCAACAGTTACCCTGGGGAAATACTACACAGGAACCAGATCTCCTCTTCAGGATTTTTAGGCGTATAAAGAAACCTTTTCTGGATTGTCCTAAAATATTGAATAACAGCAGCATTGTTAAATGACCAGATCTCTGATTTTGTAAAGTTATTTTATTAAATTAACATTTGTGAATATTTCAAATTACCAGAAAACAATTAAATTCATATTAGTCCAGCAAACTATGTCAATAAACTACTTCATTGCACATCAGACAACGATCTCTCCCTTGCCCAATGTCCCAGAACCACAGCTGCCTTAAAAAGTGAACTTAAAACCAAGGATCTTCATGGTCTTCATTCTTTCAGGGAAACTCATTCTTACATTATATTGGCATGGGAGATCAATAATACAATTTATTTCCTTATACTTCAGCTAACTGTTGCTTACATAATACCTCCACTGCCTTGATAGACCTCGTTTCCCATTGCAGATTGGCTGCTAATTTTTCATGAAACCTAAAGTCTCTTCCCATTCCAGTACCTATGTTTCCCTTTCTTTCAAATATGAGGATGATGATGTTGATATCTACCTCAGAGGGATTCTGAGGATTAATTCTCAGATGCGTTGTAATCAACTGATCTGTGATACTTGGTTAGAAACTATAAATGATGAGCAGATATTGCCATTACAAGTGACAACTTATTACATTTTAAAATCTAACCTTTTGTGTGAAAACAAAACAACAAACAAACAAACAAACAAACAAAAAACCAACTCAAAACAAACAAAAAAACCCCAAAACACCAAAAAACCCCCACAAACAAACAAAAAAACCAAGCCAAAACCAACCCCACCAACCAAACAACCAACCACCTTTTCCTTTCCACTGTAGACATTACATTGTGAGTTGATTTTAGCCTTCAAGATTCTTCTATTGAGCAGGGAAAGAAGATTGAGAGCAGGGGCTGGAAAAAAAATGTGAACTTCACAGAGAAACTTTTCTCTGTCTTCCTTCTTAATAGCCACTTCAGAGCTGCAGCACTGACCCCTATTAACCATCATTATGGCACACTGCCCCACTGGTTAGAAGAGGTTTTTTCCTAGTGTGCTGAGCAACTACAGTCACCAGGCAGCCTGTTCAGATGCAGGACATGGTGCATAATGTGAAACAAATAGCAACAATGACAGGACAAAAAGGACTTTGACAGAGAAAGATTGATGGTGGCAAAAGGAGAAGCATCACAAAGTCAACCTCATGCTTGCCAAACTCCAAAGCCACATTTGTCATCTGTGGCACTTTCTCCCTGGTGCAGGCTGCTTGTCAAAGGGGCTAGTTCAAGTGTTCAGCAGATGAGGAGATGTGGAGGTGAAGAAGTGAAGACATCATTCTTCGTTACTCACTTCGGAAAGGGGGAAAGGCAAATAAGAAAGCCAACCACAGTACAGTCTTGATTAATTACCAGACCTGGCAGTGACAGTGGAAGCCAGAGGAGGGTGAATTTTATTACTATATACACACAGCGCAAACACAACTTCCCTGAGATCCATCAGCTCAATGAGGCAAGCATTAGTGTCTGGATCCCAAAGGCCTCCAGGCTGAAAACACAGACGGGCAGAGCCATCTATCCCATCTTCCTTCTGCACTGCTGCTCTGGGCTTCAGACCTTTCTGATGGGCAAATCTCATGGACTGGTGGTACTTTTGGCCTTACTGTAAGCAGTATGTTGTATATGGAGTTGTCAATATGCACACTGCATGCACAGGCTGTGAGAACAATTCTGTTGTGTGAAACTGAAATGGCTGCAAAGAGGATTTAAATACTTTCAAAGTGTAAATCACGTGCAACTGTGATTTTTTTTTTTTCTCTAGCTGATCTCTACCTTAAAAACTGACAAAGACATTGTTCAAAAAACCTACCTGCATTGCTAAAGTTGCCAATAACTGATCTCTCCCTACATGTTATTTAAAATAATTCAGAGTGTAATTATGTTAGGAAATCAGCTCAGTTAAAATTCCTAATGGGTCTCATATCATGCTTAGCACTCAAGAAAAAAATGCTGGTTTTTCATTCCCTAATTGTCAACCTTGGAAACTCAGTCTGTGATCTCAAGTTTATATTTTTTCCAGCTCATACATCATCTGAAATAAAGAATGTAGTTTTGAACTTTTTAAACAACTCTATAAAAACATATAAGCCATGAAAGAAGATCTATCTCTCTTCTCAAAATTCTGCTGTCTTTAAGAAGAGTGAAAAATATTTCAAATGCATCTTAATTTCTATATTCTGCAGTCCTAATTCTGCAGTCATGAAGGGTTAAAAATTGTTTCCATTTTTAATTGAGCAAATAGGCTTGAGATCACATCCCAAGTTTCAATCACAGTGGCAGCTACTGGAAACCACTTGTCCCACGTTCATTAGTAGTAAAATTGCTTTCAACCGTGGTTGAGTGGGGATTAGACCAACTGATGACAATCACTGTTAAATGACAAGTCGCTTTCCCAGTACATACACAACCCAATTGTCTAGAGGCCCAGGGCTGATGAAGGGCTCCTGAGTCTCTGCAGTACCCAGAATAAAGGGCTCAGAGACAGAGAATCTGGACTGCAAACACTGCATTTACATATTCCCTGGAAGAAGGAAAATTTTCTGACCTTAAAGATAGAAATTCAAAGGTCTCAATGACTCTAGGGGGTCTAAAAAGCATACCCACCAAGGTGGCCTCTTCCATTATCCTCCCACCCTGTCACATCCAGTGATACAGTTTTCAGTATCACTTAAGCTGCACTTTAAACACCAAAGTGTTTCTGTGGATCTTGACCACAACCTTTTGGAACCAAGACCTCCCACTTGCCTGTCAAGAGAATACCTCACAACTTTCAATGTCTGCATCCTCTCAAAATGTGAAGGATACAACTAAGCCCTACAATAGGGCCAGAAAAGAAAGCTGCAGATGGAAGAATACCTTTCAGAATGCCATGAACCATGTGTATCAGTCAGAAGCAGCACATCTGGAAAGCACTATGTCCCTGCTGACAGACAGACAACAGGTACAACACCACATCTGAGAGAACAGCACCCATCTACAGATGTGTGCCCAGATCTACACATTACAGAGACACCAGTCATGTGGAGCTGGGCCAACACACTCTGCACCATGCTCAGCTGTGTGGCACAGAAGGCCTAGTCACTGCTTAAGGTCACCTTACTCATCTACAGAAATTACAGAAAATGTGCAAAACCTAAACTAAAAATGGCATCATTTTCATCTCCCTGCTCCCTCCTGCCCTGATTAGCATGTTAAAAATGGTCCCATCTCTTCAAAACATAAACACTGTCACCCTCAAAAGCATGAGCATTTTCTCAGTAAAAATGAGTCATTTTCTAAGTAAAGGTAAACTTCCTTCAGCTTTGTAAAGCATTGCCCTCAGCACCATTTTTATGCAAACCTACAATAACTGTTTTATCAGTCTTTCTTACAAAAGCAAAATCTAAGCAGGTGCAAAATGCAGAGAAGGAAAACTGTAAAGTTTTGTGCCTTTTTCAAAAATTATTTTAATTTCACTTAGTTCCAAATTGCAGCTCAAGACATAGAAAATACATACTACTACTAGAAGCCTGGTTTTTTTCCCTGACACACTTTATTCATTGATCCCATGTAACAAAAGCCAGCTTGAAAGACTGCTCTACTTTGCATCCATTTGTCATGTTGATTGTCTCTCAGCATCCCTCTCTGTGGCTGGTGCCTCAGTACAGCTCCAGAGATCTGCCCCTCCCATCAGTTCCACTCTGAAAGCACCCAAATCTGCTCTGAAGCAAAGAAAAAGAAAAGTACATCCACCTGCCTGAGTGGCTTTCCCCTTCACCCCTCCCTGCAGGTATCCCTACTTTGTTTTTTCCAGATGAGCCTCCAAGTTATAGCCACTCTCCTTCTTCCTGAAGCCATCAGTCATTATGAGTGACATGCCAACTCACAGCTTGAACATACTACAACCACAGGAATTCCACCACTATCTAGGCTACACAATGACAGCTTCTGACCAAGTGCTCTAAACCAGGCCTGGACAAAGGGACTAAGGCAGAACAGTACAACCAGGTTGGCACTCTACTGCACCCTGTGGCCATCTCACAGCTCCACGGCAACAGCAGGACTGAAATACACATCATAAAATTGCTGAGGCAGAAAGCACATACTTTATTACGTGCAAATTCAAAACACTGTATGACACATCTTTGTCTTTGTGCTTGAACTAATAGAGAATTTCCATCAACGGAGAGGAGTTATAACACAGCTGAGAGACTCTTATTTGAGATGGTAGAGGAAGCTATATACAAAATACAGTTCATCAGACAAGGGAAGACCTTTCTACCTCTTATCCCAGTGCTTAAATTAAACATTTTAGATGTTAGAAAACATGCTGGGTTCTTCCCTATTATTCTTCCATATTTGCAGCTTACAACATAGTCACTGTTGAAAATGGGAAGCAAAAAATGCCTAAGAAACCAAAGTAACTATGTTGTTTCAACTGCCCAAACATGAGCCAGATATATCAGAAAAGCTATAAGAAAGACTTTCCACGCTGGAAATCCACCATGACTACCTAGATGATAGTGTTTAACTGACAGAAGAAAATAAAGAAGTTCTGCAAAAATGTTGAGAGGTTCTTACTCTATCACTTAGTGCTGGTGTTTAAACAGGATGATCTCTCCATACCACACTGTCCCAGGGTTCTTCCATGCCAAGTAGGCATGAACTCTCAGTGCTCTTTGCACTGGGTGTCAATCTCCAGGGGACACAGGCCAGAAGAGAAATGTATCCCCTAAGTTTAATACCCACTAAAACAACATCCAAGTCTTGTCATTTAGAGTGTACTCAGATGTTTATCCCCACTCTGCTTCGGCTGGTAAGAAGTATAGATCAGATGCTTAATGTTTTTAACAGCCACCTAACACAAGAATCAATACTGCCAGACACCACAGACTGTCCATCATTAATGCCTTTACATCAGTGGTGTCCCCGATTTAACATACTTATAATGCCTTCCAACATTTGATCTATAAGCTCCACTTGCCTAAACAGAAAGAAACAAACTTCTCTTGTCACACTGTACGAAATGTGCACTGCTATGAATTGAGAAAAGAAGCAGAGTATGAACTTCAGGGCTGTTGGCTGCAGATTATAGTCATGCTCATTGCTGGCCGTAGCTCTTTAATTAACAGACAAAATTTCACCGTTCCAGAAGATAAGTGGCAATGACAGGAAGAACATGGTACTCTTGCAGACAGCAGAGTAAGAGAGTAACTTACACATTATTCCTCATGTTTGAGCTGTTTGACGTGCTATAAACACAAAGAGAATGAAGCTTCAATTTTTCATCTTTGGTGCCTGTGCTAAAAAGGCTCAGACTTGTCCAACATCTCAAGGTTAAAAAAAAACCCAAAAAAACAAGTTTAAATGAGATGGCCCAGCACCCTGTCAAGCTGAGTTTTGAAACCATCCAATGTAGGGGAATCCACCCCTTTCCTTGGGAGATTATTCCAATGTCTAATTGTTCTCATAGGGAAAAATTTTCTTCTGGAGTCCAATCAGAATCTCCCCAGGAGTGACTTGTACCTATCACCCCGTGTCTTCTCCATGTGACTCCTTGTAAAAAGGGAGTCTCCATCTTCTTGGTAGCCACCTTTTATGTACTGGTACATGGTAATAAGGTCTCCCCCTAAGCCTTCCCTTCTCAAGGCTGAAAATAACCATGTTTTCTCAGCCTTTCTTTATATGGCAGGTCTTCCAGTCCTTTCATCATCTTCATGCCCCTTCTCTGAGCCCTCTCCAGCCTATGTGGCCTGACTAACACTGAGTAGAGAGGGATAATGACTTCATCTCTGCTGGTGATGCTCTTGATAACGCAACCCAGTATCCTATTGGCTTTCTTTGCCACTGCAGTATACTTTTGATTCATGTTGAGCTTGTTGTCCACCAAGACCCCCAGGTCCCTTTTCACAAGGCTGCTCTCCAGCCAGGTGGATTCCAGTCAGAGCTGCATTCCTGAGTTATGTATTCTCAGGTGCAAGACCTTACAGTTGTCTCTGCTAAACTTCATAAGGTTACCGCTAGCTCACTCCTCTTGTCAACTTCCCCACTCACTTTGGTTTCATCTGCAAACTTCATGAGTCCTCTTGGTCACAACATCCAAATTATTTATGAAGATGTTAACAGCATTGGGCCCAATATTGATCCCTGGAGGACCCTGCTTGTGAGTGGTTGCCAGTTTGAGAAAGAACTATTTACTACTCTTGTGACTGCATCCTAGCAGCTTATCACATGTTTCCATACCTGGGGTATCCAAGGAAATTCCTTAGCACCTGGTTACTGCTGGATTTTAGATTTCATTATGATACAGACCAGCTCTGCATTTCCACAGGGGCCCAGCCCTCTGCCTTAATAACCAGTACAGACCTTGCTCTATGAAACAACTCAGAAGGGCAGATGACAATGCACTGCTCTTCCCTACAGCTTGGCTTACCCATCACCTCATCTTGGCTCAATAATTTTTTTCCAGCCTTTCTGCCGCTGCCTTCCATATAGATTCATCTTTCGCTTTCTACCTATTCAGACAAAACAACATTCCCTCTCGTGTGGAAAATCAGGGCACAGTAACATGGCAGCCTCCTAACCCTAGGAGAATGGTGCATCACTCTCAGAAATGCACACGAGGGTTTGTTCTAACTTCTTATCATCTGTAACTCAGCCGATACTTCTGCTCAGTCTCTGATTCTGTCATCTTCATTTCTTTCCCCTACACAGACATGTACACATTTACCCTTCCCTCAAGAAAACACTAGTTTGAGCAAGGGGTGACAGAGGGGAAGAGAAGGCAGGCAGCATGTGTTTGTTGTGTAATAGCATGAGGAAGGTGTTCAGAGGATGGAGTAAGGGCTAGGGCTATCAGCTCAGGGAGAAAAGCTTGCACTTCAATGTGTGCAACACCTGTGGAATGTGATTTTTCACTTGATAACCAGATTTTATTTTATATTCTCTTCCTTTCTCTGGTTTTCTCTTGCCAACATATAGCACATGGGAATATTTTCCTTCTATAATTAAAGTGGACATTTTAGATCTCCTGTTCTTGCAATGAATGAAAAAAATCTAAACAAACACACACACACACAAAAACAAACCTCACAAAGAAGACCACTCTTAAAATCCAGCTGGAGTAGCTCAAGAAAACAACTAACTCAAATTGGACCAAATAGGAGACAGAGATGGAGGTCTTTTGGGCTCTCGGCAATCTTGTGGATTTGCTGTGTGGTCACCTGTCGTAAAATTTCCTAGGGAGAGCTTGAAGCCTGCTGCTTTCCCGGATTTGGAAGTGAGAACTTGAAGTACTATATTTCCTACTTGCAAAACATTCCCTCACTCATTTCAAGGTATGACAACCTTTAGGATTCAGGATCAAATTCACTGTGAAAGGAAATGTGACATGGAAAAGTCTTCAAAGAGTCAGTACTGTGGGCAAGTGTGGAGAATCCAGAATATGAGTCAGCAGCCCATTACCATACTGTATTATTTCAGCCACTATCTCACTGAAGTGTGGGAAAGGAAACGAAAACCCTACTACTGTCTACAAGAATGGCAAAGAGTATGGGGCCTGGGCTAGCAGTTAGGTGACCTGGTCTTGTTCCCAGGCATGCTCTCCTCTCCAGTGAGGCACTGATCATATTATACCACTCCTCTGAAGTTCTATTTATCCATCTGTAAAATGGGCATGTACTGGCTCTCTTCCATAAAGCACGAAGTTCCACAGAAAACTGCCAGATAAGTGCTAATTACTGTTAAAAATATGACTCTGTCCTAACTCCTTCAGACACACCAGCAGCAGCTTGGAAAATGAACAGTGCAATCTCAATAACGATGATCAGCCCAACAGCACTAGTACTGTTTAGCTCTAAATCAGGCCTGGCAGTTTGATGAGTTGCAAGGAAGGCGATATTATGTCTCAAGAGGAATGGACAAGTGCTGACAGCTCACCAAGGCTTCTGCTGTATGGACATTAAACAGCTTTCTGCAAATGCTCAAACTCCCGCGAGAGGAAAGAACAGTGGGGAGGGAGGGAAAGAAAAACATTTCATAAACTTTTTCTCCTTTTTTTTTTTTTTTTACTTCTGCTGCTGTTCCTTCTCCCTCCCCAGCTCCTTTTTATTACAAATTAAATAATTACTGGGCTGTAGCCCAAAACACTGAAGATTTCACATCTTGTTTGGTCTAATTATATCAGTCGGCCTGACAAAATGGTTTCATCAATGGAATTGCCTTGCAAGAGCTCAGGCTAATCAATTCTTTGACACTTAATTAAGAACTCTGCTGGTCTGTGAGGATTCAGGGAAAAGGGTGGGGGGGGTGGGAAATGTTGGGCAGCAGTGTCTGTATATGCACTGTAGAGCACAGGTTGTTAAAACTCCTGGCACAAATGGACCTCCACTTCCCTCATTGTCCCTACTCATCTTCCAGCTTTAATATTACCTCACACTTTATCTGTCTCTCTAACCGCTTGCTTCAGTTGGGGTTTTTTTATTACTTTAATCTCAGCTCTGCCACCAGTAATGGCTTCAAAACCCCTCTAGGGCCTTAGATCTACTTTCACACAGATGTTTCCAAAGCACATTGCAGCAGACAGGTTCGAAGCATAACACTTCAAGCTGAAAGCACATCGGACCTCACACACTGATCAGGCTGAGGTTCAGGCAGCAATTCAAGAGGTCAGGCTGCCACAGGGAGAGGAACCCCAGAGAGGGTTTACTTCCCCTGGGTCAGCACCCACACTCCTAGTCAACGCAGTGCCTGCAGGTCTCGCTAGCTGGAAGATAAAGGCTTTCCTTTGAAAAACACTGCTACCAACCAGTGCAATTTGGGGATCACCCAACAGTACAAACAGTGATTTAGGTCTGTGGCAAGCAGATAGTTGTGTTTCTTTCGAATGACCAGTGCATGCAATTCAGAGCTTGTGTTGGTTTTCATAGTCATATTGGCTTTCAGCTGGCTAAGGGAGTAGAGATGATGTTCATTCCAGCATTTAAGTTAGAAAAGAACAAACAGATAGTCTGATCTAGCACAAATATTGCCATTCACTGCAAAGATAACCCACTACTATGTTTTTGCATAGCTCTATAGCAGCAATGTAAACTTGACCTGGATTGGTACACTGTATCACTTGGTGGCAGTCTTCTATTCAGCTGGCCCCAGAGCAGAAGTTAAAAACTGATGAGCTACTTAAAAAAGTGTGTCATTTAAGAATGGAAAGTGTCATTTATAAACAAAATCAAATAATTTAAAACAAACAAAACCACAGCAAAACAACACAAATGAGCTAAAAAAAAAAAAAAAATCTGGAATTTGCCTTGGCAAAATCTAGTTTATCAAAGTTTACAGAAAACACATGACATTTGCACCCGATGTAATTTCAGGTGCTAAATCCCCATCATGAAGCTATCTATGGAGCTCCTGCTTGTTGCTCCTCTCATGGAAAGCCAGAGGTTAGCAGTACCAGTGGTAAGCAAGAGATGGAAAACTCTTAGCTTGACCATACATCAGCCAGGTTCTTATTAAAATGCCTGGTTTTGTTCCAGATTCAGAGCTTCAAGTTCATTTCCAGTAGGAGCAAAGACTAAGAGCTGGAAAGCCAAATGCTTTGCTGCAAAGGAAGTAGCCAGTGACAGGCTCCTTCACAACATATTCAGAGCCCTGACACAGTGAGCAGTAAATACCTCACCATTCTAAACTGCAAATTTTGGAGTGTAACTCAGAGGGCTTTGGATGAAAGACAAACCTTAAGAAGCCTTAACCTTTTCGAGTTTAGGATTCAAATTTCAAACTGAACACTACCTTTTAGGGTCATCCAATAAGCAGATGCTTATTAGGAAAGGAATCAACCAAGGATGTAACAGGAAATTACAAAGTCCATTTTACATACATTTTCTCTACATCTAAAAGACATTAGCTAGTAACTGTAAACTCCTGTATTTGTTGGGTCCATTCCTGGTTTGGAAAGCCACAAGAGTCCAAGCAGAACCAGAAAAACATTAATGAGAAAAATAAAATCCAAATGTAAAGTGCAACATGTCTAACTTGTATCATTATTAGATGGCAAGACTGGCACGTGCATGGGAGACTCTCTGAATTCAAGATCCCACATGGGAAAGTAAATTGGTAACAGCGGTAGATTCTATAAACACACTCAAACTTTGGCCACCTTGGAAGACTGTGGAGAAGCCAGGCAGGCTGTGCAGAACCAAAAGTGGAGGAAAGCAAGCAGGCATCTTACTTTGATTCTCAGCTTCTGAGAAGGTTAACCTCACTTAAGCAGGATCAAGAAAAGAGGGTCTAATTTTCTCTGTCACATTTTGTCACTGTCCTTCTCCCAACATTAACATTGTCAGTGAGAGAACTTGTCACTTTGCACTTCCTGCCATAAGGACATATTTTTCTGTATCCTCTTTTCTCACTACTGTTAAGCTTTCAAATTTTTTTTTTCAACCCAAGAAAGCAATCACCCCTACACCTCTTCACCAATTTTCCACTACTCTGAAAATAAGAGTTGCGGTGCTTTCAATGTCTTTGGTGGAGGTGTCTCAATTTGCACAGTGGAAAACTTTGCTAATACTAGACAATAAACCTAATTAAAATTATACAAGTAATAGCAGACAAGTTCTTGCACTGCTAAAACAAATCTGAGTTTGTAGCTTGCAGCAAACAGTGACTTTTGTGAAGAACTAGCTGACTATCTGGACCAGCTGGTACCAAAAAAAGAACACACCAGAGCAAATAGAACATGAGGCTACTGAAAAATGAAATTTGGGAATAAATTAGGAACAGAATGAGAAAAGTGGAAAAACTACTTTTATAAAGCTCTACATTGACTCCAGTGTTTCAGTGCTGACTGACTGTCAGGAAGTGAAAATTTCGCTGTAAGAAATGTGCAAATCTTTCATATTCAGGCTTGGTTTGGTTTTTTTTTTTTGGTGGTAGGTTAAAAAAAAAGGGGGGGGGGGGGGGAAAAAGG
>JANIJG010024854.1:0-60411 GCA_024611175.1 Megaceryle torquata
CGATGTCAGTAACTGAATTCACCACATTCCCCTGCATCCCTACTGTGCTGTGGCCCATCATATGAACTGAGTTACAGCGCCTTTCCTGCCTCACTATATGAATGAGGTTGTGAAATACCCCAGAGAGTAACGTAATTGGAGACACCCAATCGCCCCAGAAATACCATGATGTGATTGATTCTGTCTTCGATAGTGGTAGAAATGGCAAAGGCAGAAATGGGACTGCTGGGGACAGAAGCAGGCTGAGAGCAAGAGACTCGCCGGAGCCTCAGCTCTGTGTCCTGCAGCAGCCCAGGGCTCGTTCCTGTGCACCGCCTGGACTCGCTTCACTCGGACTCAAGCTCTAGCTTCCGCGATGAAGATTTGTCGCACGGCAGGAGAGGGCGCCAGCCAGCAAGGACCAGCACGTTCTGACTCGGCGGTGCTTCCTGAAGCACAGACCTCTCTCAAAATAAGGAGGTGACCCGGCGGTGGGGGGGTGCGAGTGCACTGTGAGTACGGGGGAGGGAGGGAGGGAGGGACTGCTCCTTACAGGCTGCTACTTCCTCGGAGCTGCACCTTCTGACAGGGAGGGCAAAAAATTCAAGATTTGGGCAAAAAGTTTTCCCTTCCTGCTCTGATGATCCCCGCGCGTTGCAGGGCAGGACCGGCGCTGGCGGGTGTAGAGGAAGGCAGGGGCCACGCTGGCCGCAGTCTGGGCTTCCTCCCCAACCCCTCGGCGGGAAGAGGCGGCGCGGCGCGGAGTCCCGGCCCCGGCGGCAAAGTCCCGGCGCCGGCGCGGGCAGCTGGAGCTGTCCGCGGTACTGGAGAGGCGCCGCTGCCCGCCAGCTCCCTGGGGCTCGTTGCTGTTTGCTAGCCGCGGTCACAAGGCGTTCCTCAGGGCAGGGGTACCGTGGTCCTGTGCTCGGGGCATCTGGGTTGCCTGTGAGTACTTAATTTTTCCAGACATCCCAAACCGAAGTCACCGTTTTTCTTCTGCCCTAGGGAAATGGGGATGATGACATTGCCTCCCCATAAGCTGGAGACTGGTGTCTAAGAAGCATGTTTCCAGCCTGCAGAAAGCTCTTAGCAATGGAAGAAACCTCCATTGCAGGGCATGAGTCACATGTGTTTTCTGAATAGCAGAATGTAGAGAGCAACGTGCCTTTTATCCTAGTCAGCCAAAACACTGAGGACACAAGGAGTGTCGTGAGTTCTGATTCCTAGAGTATGCAAAATGTCTCTCTGTAATATTAAACCATATGCTAGTGCTTTTAAACTTACTTTTTACTTATTCTATGTTGTATATGACATTTACAGTTTTCTTTATCAGGCTCTGGAGCTGGACAGGAAAGAGATAAATATAATGAAAGGCTCATGGATCAAGAAAAGGACAGTTTAATAAAGTAAAAGCAAAGGCTACACGTGGAAGGAAAGGAAAACAGAAGATTTATTCTCTAGATATTCTCTGTTGCCTGCTCCCCTTCCGCAGGAGATGTCCAGCCACTTCCCAAGAAGTAGGTCTTCAGTATGCGTAGCAGTTGCTCTGGAAGACAAACATAAATAATGAATGCTTTTCCTTCCTCCTCCTTTCCCTTAGCTTTTATTGCTGAGCTGACATCATATGGAATGGAATATGCCTTTGGTCAGCTGGGGTCAGGTGTCTCAGCTGTGTCGCCTCCCAACTCCTTGTGCACCCACAGTCTGCTCACTGGTGGGATGGGGTGAGGAGCAGAAAAGGCCTTGACTCTGTGCAAGTGCTGCTCAGCAGTGACTGAAACATTCCTCTTATCAGTGCTGCTTCCAGCACAAATCCAACACACAGCTCCATACCAGCTACTGTGAAGAAAAATAATTCTATCCCAGACAAAACCAGCACACATGCCTTGGATTTCCTTCGCACCACTCATTGTTTGCAAAGTCAGAGCATTCTGGACACACATTAGCTAGCAGTCTAGCTGTGGGACACAGAATAGAGTGAAAATAACAATAATACAAGTTATGCATTTTGAGAACTATTTACATTCTGGAAATTAATCTCACCTTAAACATTTCAACATTAAGCTTTTAATTTCTTCAGTATTATTCTTCTTTGCTTAAGAATACATTTTTTTCTACATTACTAATTAATTACCAATTTGGCTCAGTACAGGCTGAGAGATTGTCTAAACTATGGTCTACTGTATCATATGTTTCTTCTGTGCAAAGCACCATTTTCCATCAATTGCCAGCCTGATTAATTCCTTCTGTGGACACCATTAACAAGGAATAAAAAATGATTTGTTCTGATTTAGCTTACTGTATTTTGAGTGCATGTTTAAAAGCATACAAACTCAGGAGTTATTCTGGTAAAGTAATACCACCCATGTTTGTTTCCTGAATTAACTTGCAGGTATGAAGAAATCCCAACAGTTGTTGTAATAAGTCCTTGGTCTTGAGTATACCAGAAAAAAAAAAAAAATATTTATTTTCACTGGTTCCGTTACTTTAATATGTAAAGGGCTCAGTTTTTTTCAGTTTTTCTGTATTTTTCAGGCAAATTACAGATCACCTCCTGCTACAAAATGAGTACCAATTTGAGCTTGCAACATATCAATGTGATTATTCTACTCACCATAATTTTATTGACTTAGGTCATTATTCAAGAGTCATCTGGAAAACCTTGATGTGCCTGGTGTTGATTCTTTTCCACTGGATGGAAAATTTCCCCTTGAAATAGGAGGAAAGAACTCTACAACCTTGAATGAGATTTGAATGGGACTTGAAAAATTAAGTTGCCTACATTTCCAAACCTTTGACCTTTTTTTCCACCATTGCACTAATAAGTAATGGTTTACCCTTCCTCCACCCTGCCATGCACCCACTGCAGGTGCAATGCTCATTGTTTTTTTCCACCTTCAGGTTAAATCTGTGGGCTGTGGTTAACTGTAAGAGCAGTGTATTTATTATTGAGTGAAGCCTCTTCTGCACTAGAAAGTATAGGAGACTCCTGGATCCTTTAAAAGATTACAGGTGGGTCAAGCATGCATCAATAAAAGTATTAATGGTAAAGTAAATGTATTAATGGTCACATCCTAAACCAGTCTATAGAGATAGAGCATCTCTGTGAAGAAGAGCTGTAAATTATTTCATATATTTTCTTAAATTGAGTGATGCTAAACAGTTTCTGGATCTGGAAGTAGCTTCCTCTGTGAATTTATGAACAGCAAACGCTGGTTTTTTGACCTTTGTTAAAAAGTCGTGAGAAGCGACAGATACTTCCCATGTACCTCAGCATATAATTTGCATCATGCCGATTTTGATCCTATGCATGGAAACAAGGACAGAGCAGCACAGCAGAAAGATTTGGTGTAAGACCAAGACAGTTTGTTGTTGGCTTTTTGTTTGGTTGGTTTTTTTGGTTTTTGTTTGTTTGGTTTATTTATTTATTTATTTTAACACAAGTAGAGCTAGACAAGCAGAACTTGCCTGCAATTACTTCTAGTCCTGTGCCCCAGCACCACTACTGCTGGTAGGAGGCTACAGGCTTTGTACTGACTTTGCAAGGCCTTAGGACTGAGACTTGTTTTGTCTGAACTTTTCTTTACCTGTCTGTGGCTTTCTTTTTACTTTCTTTAGCTGTAACAACAATACCTCTAATGAACAGCTGGCTATGGCTAGCTGGTTTACTTTTGCTTAACTTTGTACAGTACAATTACAGTTTTATAAGGAGAGTGACAAGAAGTTACACTGTGTAGAATGAGATACTTCTAACTAACATAATGATGGTCCCTTCTTACAAGTAACTAGTGACAGAACAAGAGGGAACAGCCTTAAGCTGCACCGGGGTGGGGTGGGGGGTTTAAACTGGACCTTAGGATAATTTTTTTCACTGAAAGGGTTGTGAGGCCTTGGAACAGGCTGCCCAGGGAGGTGGTTGAGTCACCATTCCTGGATGTATTTAAAAGCTGCCTTAGTGGTGGACTTGGTAGAGTAGCGCTAATGGTTGGACTTGATGATCTTCAAGGTCTTTTCCAACCTAGATGATTCTATGATTCTACGTAGTGTAGAATACAGGTCTGGCATGACAGCGGAATCCCCTGAAAGTGGTGACAAAGGACATTGTAGAGGAGGCAGAAGTTGATAAAAACAGGGACACAGCCTTGTCACTGGAGAACTCAGGGCTATAAAGAGCTCATCAGCTAAAGCAGTGCAGACCTGCGAGTGGGGCAAAGCTGATTTAGGGATAATAATGGACAAAGAACAAGTATGTAACATAAAGAAATGGCACTACATATAGTAAAATTTGACATAATGTGAAAATATGGGTAAATGAAGAAAGAGCAAGGTGTAAAGGCATGTTAAAAACCATATAAAATTAGCTCCATAATAGTTCCTTGCTTTTCTCAGCAAAGAACTTTTTGGGAAGACACTGATGATTAGCTGCAGCCCTGACACCCACTGCTTGAGAAAGGGAGGCTGGCACTGTCAACCCTAGATCCCAGAAGGGCAGCAAAAGACTATGTTCAACACCAAAAAAAAAGATGGACAGGAAGAGTGTGTCTACAAAAAAGGAACTTCATTATTATTTCTGGGATTTTTGTAGGGGTTTTTTATTTGTTTTGGTTTTTGTTTTGTTTGTTTGGTTTGTGGTAACATTCCTTAATTTCTTTCTTTTTAATTTCTTTTTCTGTAATAATTATCTCTCACCTAATATTTTTTTTTGTAAGACTATGAAATTTTCCACTATATTAATAATAAATTCTGAGTGTGTTTCTATTTTTCTTTTTCTTTTTTTTTTTTAATCAAACTGTGCACAACATTCGTAATTGGAGCAAAGGATGCATCTTTTGGAAATTTGGGATTAACAATCTCTCCAAGGTCCCAGATGGTATCTGGCACAGTCAGAAATAGAATAAAGATATCCTGTCTCCCAGCCTGGCACATTAACCACGGGACCATTCTTCCTGCATTTGCTTTATTTATTACATTGAAATAATTATTATTCATACTGAGCTCTTTAAAAGTACATAGCTATAAATACTAGAAAAGTGAGCACACTGTAATTTGAAAAATACCAACTCCTGTTTTTCGGTACATCATTCAAACCATGGAGCCATTATGACAGACCCCAGGGAATCATATTGCCATGACTCATGGTCCAGTAATATATAATTTAGTGCACATCAGCACTACGACAAAGACAGGCATTCGTAACAAAATGACAAAGGTGAGTCCTGCACAGCTGAACAATGTTTTGTTTCTCAAAACTCAGGGCTAACCTGCTACTTGTCAGCTGGTTACTGATGAACATGAGTTTTCAGAAACATGAAAAACTCACATTCACCTCTGGACTGCACACTTAGATTTCTTGTGGGACTCAGGCTCTTTCTCACTTACTGAGATTATCCTTCACACTTGGTTTCCTTAGACACTTAGTCCACTTTCTCCCCTTGACTTCCCATTAGACTGCAATGTATGATTATACCAATTTATGACTGGAAACAGATACTGGAGGCAGGTCCTCTGATTCTCACAGTTTATGCAGGGGCAAAGATGGTTTTTCTTTCTTCCATGCCATTAACCACCACTGCAATGTCTGGTTGCAAAGCTTAGGGTTCTGCTTTCCACGGGGATACATCTCAGGCTTGCTGAGATAAGTGTGGGTTGGATAATTAAATCTCTTAGAAGAGCTTGAGTAGCCAAGTTTACATGACTGAGTAGCCCTGCATAGACTCAAGCCAGACAGTGCGTTAGCTGGAGCACTCTCTGAGAACACTGAGGACACGAAGGGGAAGGCAAGTGAAGCGTGAGAAGGAATGAGTGCCTTTAGCTGCTACTTGAGCATGCGGGCTGAGAAGGCTGAGGGCTTACAGTCAACAAGACTTAGTGTATAGTAAACACAGTTCACCTGAGGGTTAATTTCTGAAGAAAATTGCCAGGACCTGTCATTCTTTCTTGGTCCTTTTTTGGAGCACTTTACTTGACTTTTATCTGACCACTTGAACCCAAAGTAAATTTTAATTTGTCTACGAGGTAACAACATATGTGAATTGATTATCTGTTCTCCAGTCAAGTCCTACTGGTGCAAAAACACTGGCTGCAACAGAAAACAAATTACAGAGAGGTGAAAGTGTAAGCTGATGGAGAAAATGACATTCATGAAAATAACCAGCTCCATGTCATGTGCTTAAAATGGGAAAGGCATGCAGGAATGCCAGCATTCAGCATTGCCATGACCAGATGTTTTTATTCACAAAAGCTCTAGGGCCAGCCTTCTCCCAGACTGATAAAATCCACAAGAGTAAAAGCTTCTTACAGGAAATACGCATCTGCAGCAGTCCTGTCCCAAAGCGAACATGTCCAGGTGGACTGTGACACACTTGCTGAAGTCAGTGTAAAACACCACAGTTCTATACTACTTTGCATTTACAAAGCACAAAGTGATTTGTCAACAAAATTTCTGCTTGCAACTTTCTGTGAAGTTGTAGGTGGGAAGTACCAGATTCCATGTTATATGGGAGGACACAAAAGTACAGCAGGATTCAAGGGTGCAGTGTTATTTACAATCTTTTGAAACAACACCCAAATTCCCCGTTGTGTGTGCTAGCCAACTCCATATGGTAAAGTGGTTTAGATACAGATTTAGGGCCATTTTTCACAGACTTTCAAGGTACCGAAGACCATTTCTTATGCAGTAGGTCTTCATAAAACTCAATAAATCCTCACATTGTGAGAGCTTCTGCCTCACTGAAACCACCCTACCTCAAAGCTAACCTAGCAGAGAAGGCAACCCCTTAAGATGTGGCAATCACTGCTAGCTATGCCTGAGTGAGACCAGCATCTGTAAAGATTGAGAGGCTTCTTTTTAGTTTTTTTTTTTTGCCCTTCAATTCAATTCCTTCTCTGCCTGTCCTTGGTAGGTAAACTCTCATGGTTGCAAACCTTTTGCACAGAAAGGCAACACACTGTAAGAGTTAAGTGGTATATTGATTAATCTTTCTTCTGTTTCTTTTTTTATCCTTAATTTAACAGATATTTTGAGAAGGAATGGTATCTTTTGTGAGGAGGTTGGCAGCATGCCACATTGATGAAAGATGCCCTTGTAACAGGAACAAATGAGTTTGGTTAGGGATTCTGATCCCAACGGGGCCTTTGTTGGGATGCTTTTTTGTGCCCAAAATGGCAGTAAAATACTGGTTTCAGACAGACACCTCAAAAAAACCCAACAACCCAGGCCCCTGGCTTTATCGTGTCTTACAGAATGATTCACACTGGGCGCATGCAGTTGTGAAAGACTGCGTTACCAGAGGAGTAACGCCTTGCCAAGCTACAGATGGCTGCAGAGACGTAAGGCAGCAGTGAAACAGACCGAGCACGTTTTATACCTGAAAAAAACCGGGACAACGGCGGGCCGGGCCGCGCTGTTCACGCAGTCCTCCGGGAAGCCGATGTTTCTGTACGCGGCGGTGAGGAGGCGGGTAGGACCTGCCTCTGCATCCCGCCTTGTCGCCGGTGGCGTTAGCGGAGGAGCCTGGTAGGCGTCCGGGGCCACCGGGCAGCACCGGCCCCTCAGGCCGGTGTCCCCCGGGGTGTGGGGTCGGCGGGGACTGCGGCGGGGCCTGCGGTGGCGATCCGCGGGCCCGCGCCGGGGCCGACCCTTTCCCCCTCACTGTGCCGGGCGGACAAGGAGAGGCAGCTCCCGCGCCCGGAGGGGTTGCCTTTGGCCCCGGCCCTGAGGGAAGGGGTGGAGGAGGACGCAGCGGCCGCCGCGGGGCCGAGCTCCTTCCTCAGGAGAGCGCCTCCCCGGCCCCGCGGCGGGGAGCCGAGCCGGGCGAGGGCTTAGCGCCTCACCCGCCCCCGCAACCAGGCCGCGGCGGTGCCAGCGGCTGCCGCCGCAGCGCGGCGTCTGCGTGAGGGGGGGCCCCATGGCTAGCCCGCCGCCGCCCTAGCCGGCCGCGGGCTTCGCCTGCCACCCCGGCCGCAGCATGCCGAACAGGGCCGGCTTGGACACGGCGCTGAGGATGTCCCTGCAGCGGAAATCCTCCAAGATCCACTCCTCGGCTGGTGAGGAAAGGGCGAGGCGAGGCGGGAGGGAGCAGCGGGGAGAGGAGGGAGCGCGAGGGGAAGGGAGACGGACGTCTCCATGGCCCGGCCGCCCGGCCCCGCCGCTCCGCACCGCCCGCGCCCCCTCCTCCTCCTCCTCCGCCGCCGCCCTCGCAGGGGTGTTTCAGCGGCTGCAGCGGCGGGAAAGCCGCAGTGCCGCCCCCGCCCTCGGGGTCTTTGCGCGGGAAGGAGGCGCCGCGGCCCCCTGGGCTCGCCGGGTCGCAGCGGGAAGGACAGCGGTTCCCGCCCGGCCCCCGCGTCCCCCGAGCATCGAGCACTCCGCCTCCGTTTCCCGGCCCCAGCACTGCACTTCTCAGGGTCCCCCCACGCTTCAGCCACCCCGGTCACTGCATCCCAGAGAGCCCTTGCATCCCACTGGGCACCCACCCCGCAGGGCCCCCAGACAACAGGACCCCACACATCACGGGCCGGGCCGCCCTCGCTCACTGCAGCACAAGCGTTGCCGACCCTCTCCTGGGGCCGCCGGGCTCAGGGCAGGAGGTTGATAACCCCCAAGGACAGCCGGGCTGATGCCTTCTCGGGATAGCACCGCTGAGGGGGCAAGGCATTGTCCTCTTTCTTTCTCTTGCTTCTGATAGTTTTTGACAGGGAAATTCCTTGCTGTGCATCTGGCTAGAGGGTAATCCCACTGGTGGAGGGGAGGCAGGGGTGCCGTGCACCCCACCAGCCTGGTCAGGGGCATCCAACCTGTCATTAGGAGTGGGGAGAGCATGGGGCACTGCTGTGAGCTTGCAGAGAGGTAAATTATAAGTTTCTCAAGACTTTCATTTAGGAAAATGCTTTCCAGCTTGCTCAGAGAAAGTAGACAAAAGGGGAATAATTTGAAGCTCAAATTTTGGTCCCAAAGGACTTCCACTGACTTCTGTAGGACCCAGGTACATTCAGAATTCACATATGGTATCTATTTTACTTAGGGATAGCTGAAGTGTCAGTGACTTTGTGACTTACAGACAAGACCAGGAAAAGGCTGATAAGCCCATTCCTGTACAAAACATATAGGTGCCTTATACAGTCTCTGCAGTGAGTAAGGGTGCAGGGTGACCCTCCTTCAGCACTTTGGATTTGAATAAGGAAAGTGCTTTTGTAGCACATTTCCTGATTAGCTTTACTTTGGGTTCAGAGCACCTTGGAGAGCATTTGCTGGATTGCTTTTGCATGACGCTGAACTAGATGTCCTCCAGCCACTTGTGGCTGTCCACCCAGACCTAGAGCTAGCTTGAAGGAGAAGCCACCTTCCCTTTGGCTTCTCTGCACGACCTGGTTACTCTAGTAATATTTCCCTGTTTGGCCTCACTACTAATAAGGACAGAAGCTGAAGGACCTCTGCACAGCTGCTGAAGTAAACAGGACCCTAAGCAAAGAGGTGTGTAATGCTAGTTCATAGGAAATCGTAAGGTTTCAGAGGAGGATTTAGCACATTACCAGCACTAAAGCTAAGATAAGTAAATATCTTCAGTGTAAGCCATTCGGATGAAACAGTTGTGCTTAAGCAGATTCCACTCTCCAGTGCTTAGGGTTGTGTCCACCTCAGCACTCTGATCTGAATCCCGGTCCTGTGGCAGGGAGGCTACTTTCCCAGAGCTGTAATTCAGCAGGATTTTGTGACCTAATGTTTGGAATCCAAACCTAGGTGCTCTTCATATATATATATATATATATGCTCTTCAATCCATAACAAGCCCTTCAGATGCTGAACACTTGGTACTTGAATAAAGTTTAGCTTGAACATGGGATATGGAATGAGTTAAAGTTTCAGCTTTTATAACTCATACTTGTGGATCTAGGTGGTTAGGTTACACCTCAGTCATGCTCTGGGTACCCGAGGCACACAGATCTTCTAGCTGGGATTTACCTACACACAGTTTTAGACTTTTACACATTCCCTGCATTTCATGTAAGCAAAATCCAAATTACATGATGCTTTGAAGAAAGATGGGACTTGATGGTTAGCATTATTGTCACTGCTTCTCAGTTGCTTGACAATATATTTCCTATTTAGAATATTTTGCTGAATAATATCTAAAATAGGTACATACAATACCTATAAAAATGTAAATAACATAGGTTTGTGTAACTTAAAACATAGACTTTAAATTAAAGAATAGGATTGTAGTTGATGTAGGTCAATACTTAGGGGCTGCCACTGAGATGGACACGCCTTCCCCCTTGCTGCATATTCCCGTTGCCTTCCTTATGTCAAAGTTAGCCATCAGATGGTTACGTGGTCACCTAGATCAGTGCCAGTCTGTATGATCTCAAATGGGAGCAGAAAACAGAGAGAATGGCAGGAACCCTCTGATTTTCACAGCATCCCATGGCTTCGTGTGCAGACCTGCTGTCTGTGTGGAATGAACAGGTTCTGACAAGGGGCTCTGGGCTGTGTGAACCCAACTAGAAAAGCAATTGTTTGAAGACTGAGCTACTGTCAGATGAAAATCATTTCACATGTGATTGTGTGATGGCACTGCAAAATCTGAAGATGCTTTCCTGAGCTGAATGTTGTGGAGGGGAGATTGATCACCCTTATGTCATTATTTGTTAGGGTCCAGTAATCCTGTCTTCATCCACTGTGGTTTTCTTGGCACCTGTGTATCAGAATAATCTACCTACCTCCTTTTTAGAAGAGGTTTCCCGCTTTGAATTCGTGTAGTTTGTTTGCTAGTCCTGTTTACTTTTGAGGAAGTTTTGGTAATCTTAAAAGTATTAGCTTTTCGTTTGGGTCACAGAGATTTATTTTCATACTGTGTAAAGTATGAAAATCCACAGCTTATGGCTGTTCTTCTTTAGTCGAGAAGAACACTGCTTCTGCAATGGTCAAATTATGTGTTTTTTATCAGATCAGATAATGATTTTCTACCCTCCTGCATTTTGTAGTGTGGTTTCCACATGTGCTAGTACAGTATAAAATGTAATTGGTATATTTTGTAAGAGTTTTAAACCCATTTAGGTATCAAGGGCTTCACAGAGGAACAGACAATGTGAAAAGGAGAATGTAGAGATAATGAATCACCTTCTGCCACTCAAGTGATCAGTCCTTTTCTTTTTTATGCATTTGCTCATTAATCGATTTTTTTTTTTGCTTTGTACAACTAAATCTTTTTATTGCTGTAGTGTTGTATCAGTGAGCTAAATTGATTAGATTTAAATTATTCTCAAAGAAGTCTCCAGGTCTTTACAGTTGGAACCACAGACATCAAAGACTAACCTGTTGTTTTCCTTTCTGTCTCCTTGAAGTCACTAAAAATAAGCAACTGTCAATAACATATTGGATGATTACACAATAGCACTTTTATTTTTAGGGCGAAAATTTTCAAATTCCAACTTTAGAATGGACACAAATGATCTTGATGTTAATTACTGGGGTCTTTTTCAACTGCTCAGTGGTGCACATCAGCAAGAAGAAATATTTGAAGTGTAAAGGTAGTGACAGAATCTTATCCCAGGACATAAGGAGCTTAAAAACATCATTTCATGGGATGCAACCATCCCCCTTTTATATCTTTTTAAGCTGAAATATTTGCTTATATTGTATGCTATGTATTTGGTCTTAAGAACAGGAACTGTCTCATAGAGTCTTACTGCCCTCTGATTGTGAAGGATCTGTCTTTTTCTTCTGTCAGAGGCATGTGTGTGTAAGAACTTCTCTGGGCTACATACTGGTTTTGTGCTGTGATAGTACATTACCGTGATTGCAACTGCTGGGAAGTGCCACACAGAGCAGGTACAATTGCACACAGGCACTTGTATTTTGCTCAAAGCTTTTATCTGTAGTCATTAACATGTTAGACATAATTCCTACAGATATATGTAAAACACATGGTGAAATATTTAGTCAGCTTTGCACTATTTACATACCACCGTTGCTGCGTCAGAGAACGTGTCTTTTAGTATTGCAGAGGTCAGGCTCAGTGTGCTAAAGTTTTCACTGTGAAGCTCAGTCAAGTCACCTGTACTCACAGGCTATCTACAGCCTCCTTTGCAGGCAGATCAGCAGTTCTCCTGAATACATTTTTAAGCAAACAAACTCTATGTCAGAGGTCAGCATAGCACTGAGCTAACAGATTCCTAAAATATTAACATTTTAATGTTTAATAGAGCAAAAGCTTTGTTTTGCTATGGGAAATATACCTGGCAGGCGTAGTGAGAGTGGGCACCAGAGGGGTATACTTCCTCAGCAAATGCATTTACTGCCCATTAACATTACTGAGAGTTACAGAAACATCTAGGAAGACAATTGCAACCATATTGCTGGCACACAGAAATTCTACCACGTGATGAGAAATTTTTCCAGGTGAAGACTAAAGTATATATGTGTTTATGCACATGCTTAATTTTGTTATGCTATGTGGCTCCTGTTTTGAAGTGTTACAGAGCTCTTGTTTCTTTTCATCCATGTTTAACTGTCACATTATGTAGTATAATGTGCAGCTCATTCAATCACATCAAAGGCCTGGTCCTATTTCCATAAACACCAGTGACAGTTATGCCTTTTCAGCAAGACCTCACCACAGTAAAGCCCATGGTTTATGTTACTACTTTTCTGTAGTAGCACAAAGCAGAGCCTTCTTCAAGCAGTGTGAGATCTTGCTCAACTGTAAACTGTAAAGTGAGGTGGTGACAGTGATGAGTTTAACTGGAGGCCAACCTGAACTACTGCTGTCTTGGGTAACTCACTTAAAGCTTGTCTGGCTGTGACTTGGTTTGCGTTAGGATGGGAGAAAATTTAAAATATATCTGCTTATGACACTGAATTAGAAAAAGGTGTTGTATGCACAGTTACTATGAAGTAACTTTGTATGTAAACAAGGTCCTAAGCAATGTGGCAAAAACCCCTCTTCTTTGCCTTACTGTGGCAGGGGAGGTGAGATCATGAATAAATGATTAAGATCAAACCACTTGGATGATGTGGAACACAATTATTTAGGAGTTAGTTGAAGGGATTTAACTAACCTTCAGTTTCTAAGATTTAATTAAATGAAATGTATGTAATAAAAATAAAAATTACCACTTCACCGTATAGCCAATATACAAACTCCCTCATGTTATGTTATTTGACTACATTCATAAGTCCACTGAAAACAGACAGATGTACTATAGAACAGGAACTGTTTTATTCCTTCTCTGCTCCACTCTCTCTCCACAGGAATTTTGTTTCAGATTTTAGTTCCCTAGCAGTATCTGCTTTTAGTGTATTTCCCTATGCTGGGTGAGTCAGTATCCTTCTCATTTTCTGGGCAGATCTACTGCCCTGCTGGTGTCATCTGGCAGTAATGCTGTTGTAATTCCATGCAGGATTAAAACATCTGACAGTAAAATGGTTGCAGTGAAACCTGCTTGTCTCTTCAAGGTCCTAGAATATCTCCAAGACAGTGAAGCTGCACTTACTGGGTACAGAAAGAATAGTTGTTTAGTCCTGATCTCTGCCAACTCTGTAGGGAGTTTTCAATGTGGAAATCTATGGCAGCAGAATTTATGATAATTTAAAGCATTTCCTTCTTTTTTCTTTTTTTTTTCTTTTTTTTCTTTTTTTTTTTTTTTATAATTAACTGCTCCCTCCCCAAGAAGTTCCAAACTGACAACTGCCATTGACATTACATGGTGTTTTGGACGAACATTTTAAAATTGATGGCAGCATCTCAAACTGATCGCTCTCCAAGTAGATACCAATTCACAAGGCATTTTTATTGTAGTGAAAACTTGCTGAGTGCCCTATAAACAATAATGTAATCCATTTCTGCTCTTCTGGAAGGTTGTCAAGTGATACAAGTAATGCTATGCAAAAGATGGCTACATAGTACTACTCTTATCTGGTTCATTTCCCTTTGACATTTCTTCTTTGAACTGTCAGGTATGGCCTCTAAATAGTCTTTGAACCTGAGAGGACTGTTTTGCTGCTTGTGAAGTAAAATTATAAGTGCCTATGTTGGCTTTATTACTATAATAGATTACTGTTTCATATTTGTTTACCTGTACCATGTTGCATTGTGGCACATTTTAATTATTTTGTAGTAGTACAAATATCAGAATATCTGTTACAGACGGTATCTGTAGAGACAGATTGCCCACAGGTTCTTTTAAGGGATAGTTAATCACAAAATCTGTTTTGTATGTATAGCTGGTAGAGCAGAGCAATGTATGAAAAGTCTAATAGATGCAACGAAGAAAGCTAAGGACCACCTGGAATTGAATCTGGCAAGAGACATCAAAGACAGCAAGAAGTTTGGGGTTTTTTTTTGGGGGGGTGTTTTTTTTTTTTTTTTTTTTTTCCCCCATTATATCAATAGAAAAAAAAGAAGAGTAGGGAAAATTTGGGCCTGCTGATGAATAAGGTGACTGATGAATAAGATGCAGATAGAGTTATTGAATGACTTCTCTGCTTTGGTCTTCACTGCTAAAGCCAGCTCTTATGAATCCTGGACACTGGAGGTAAGAGAAAAGGTCTGGTGAGAGGAGGACAAGGTTAGAGACCACTTAGCCAAACTGAACATCTATAAATCCATGGACCCCCATGGGATGCACCCATGAATGCTGAGAGACCTGGCAGGTGTTATTGCTGTGCCACTCTAATCATTGAGAGGTCATGGAGAATAGGAGAGGTGCCTGAGGATTGGAGGAAGGCCATTGTCACTCCAGTCTTCAAAAAGGGTAAGAAGGATGATGCAGGAAGCTACAGACTGGTTAGCCTCACCTTTGTCCCTGAGAAGGTAATGGAACAAGTAGTTCCAGCTGTCATCTCAAAAACATGTGGAAGAGAAGAAAATTACTGGGAGAGGTCAGCATGGATTCACCAAGGGGAAATCATGCTTGACCTGTCTGATAACCTTCTGTGATGTTATAACTGGCTGGTTAGACGAGGGGAGAGTTGTTGGTATCTACCGTGACTTCAGCAAGGTTTTTGACACTGTCTCCTATAACATCTTCATTAGGAAGCTCATGAAGTGTGGGTTAGATGAGTGGACAGTGAGATGAATTGAGAGCTGGTTGAGAGACAGAGCTCAGAGGGACATGATCGGTGGTGGAGGTTATAGGTTGGAGGCCTGTAGCCAGCAGTGTTCCCCAGGGATCAGTACTGGGGCCAGTCTTGTTCAACATATTCATCAGTGACCCAGATGAAGGGGCAGGGTGCACCCTCAGCAAGTTTGCTAATGATACAAAACTGTGAGGAGTGGCTGACACTCCAGAAGGCTGTGCTGCCATACAGTGAGACCTAGACAGACTGGAGAGTTGGGCAGAGAGGAACCTAATGAAGTTCAACTAGGGCAAATGTAGGGTCCTGCAGCTGGGAAGGAACCCCACACATCAATATAGGTTAGGGGTAGACCTGCTGGAAAGCAGCCGAGAGGAGACGGATCTTGGAGTCCTGGTAGACAATAAGTTAACCATGACCCAGCAATATGCCCTTGTACCAAGAAGGCCAATGGTGTCCTGGGATGCATTAAGAAGAGTGTGGCCGGTAGGTCAAAGGAGGTCCTCCTCCCCCTCTGTTCGGCTCAGGTGAGGCCGCATCTGGAATGCTGTGTACAGTTCTGGGCTCCCCAGTTCAAAAGAGACAGGGAATTGGAGAGCATCCAGCAGAGGGCAGCAAAGGTGATTGGGGGACTGGAGCATCTCGAGGAAAGGCTGAGAGACCTGGCACTGGAAAAGAGAAGACTGAGACCTTATAAATGTCTATAAATACCTAAAATACCTATAAATAATAAATACCTATATATAATACCTATAAATATAAATAAATAAATACCTAAAATACCTATAAATAGGTGGGTGCAAGGAGGATAGAGCTGGACTCTTTTGAGTAGTTCCCAGTTAAAGGACAACAGGCACAAGCTGGAACACAGGAATTTTCATCTAAATATGAGGAAAAACTTTACTGTGAGGGTGAGGAAGCACTGAAACAGGATGCCCAGAGAGGTGGTGGAGTCTCCTTCTCTGGAGATAGTCAGAACCCACCAGGAGGTGTTCCTGCGAAATGCGCTCTAGGCAAACCTCCTTTAGCAGGGGGATTGGACTAGGTGATCTCTGGAGGTCCCTTCCAACTCTGATGATTCTGTGATTCTGTGAAAAGGCAGCTGAACATCTCTGCAGAAAGAGCTTTCTTCTTCTGGGACAGCCATTAAGTATAGATTTCCTTTTTATCAACACAATTTTTTTCCTTCCAGACTCATATTTTCTAGCTAAACTTTCCGGAGCAGTTGCAGGAATAAAAGACATGTCATCTGAGAGCTTTAGATAACATTCTCAGCTGGTACACTCGAATGATGACTTCAGAAAGATTGTTGACATGGTGAGAAAAAAAGTAAAATTGTATGAAGTGTTTTCTTGTGGGTTGGTTTTTGTTTTGGTTTGGTTTTGTGTGTGTGTGTGTGGTTTTTTTGTTTGTTTGTTTGTTTGTTTTTTGGGTTTTGTGTGTGTGTGTGGTTTTTGTTCATTTGTTTTGTTTCATTTTGGTTTTTATGCAAAATAAAAAAAATTACGTATCAGTATTGAAATCGTCTCGTTTGAACAGTTATTCTACTGTTTGTTTGGAAAGTTTTCAGGTTTTTGATTAGCATTATTGCCACCTTTTCATAATGAATTCTGTCTCCCAGAGAAGTTCCTGGGCAGCTTTTTCCAGCCTGAGAAGGGGATTAGTGCTTGCCTGTTTGGAAGCTCCTCTGGTTGAGACCCAGGTTTTACCACAGCAGTAAATTCTTTATTCTGGACATTTTCCATGTGAATACTGAAAGCTAGAATGGAACAAGCACACCTGGAAACAGAAGATGCTAAGTTTTCTATTTCAAGCCAAGGCATGATAAGGCAAAGCTGACATACAGATTTTAATGAGGGACCCAGTCAAGCTACCTATTTGCACTCCCCAGAGAAGCGACGTAACCCATTATAGGTAGAATGTCACATACGTGTACATGACACTCAGCGGTTTTGCAGACAGCTAGAGGTGTTTCTTAACGATATCGTTATCCTTGCCATGAGTGATAAAACCAATTTAAAGCAGAAAGAACATGAAGTGCCAGTAAATTAGTCTTAATACCTTCATGTTGTGATGAAGAATCACAAGACATACTAGTGGATTTTAAATATATTTCCACTGCTTTCCACCCTCACACAAGACATTTTGTTATTTTTAGTTCTAATTAACAATTTGGAAATTGCACTTTGCACTGATGCCCGAGTACAACAAATAAATGAGAACTCGTCTTCCACTTGACTAAAATGGATGAACTGTGATTAGGTCAGACTTGTAATTCATAACAGATCCAAGAGAGTATGTCAGCTTGGTTTAGCCAAGGGTTGTCTGATGAACCTTCTTGATGAAACTTCTTTTAGAGTGTTGCAAATCAAGATTAACACAAGTGAAATCAGTGTATAGGTTCTATGAGGCACAGTCATCAGCCTTACATCTTGTTTAATACTGACAGGAAGGTTTTGATTTTTATTTCCTAATCTCTCGGATGCAGACAACCGACCCATTTATTTGATTTCATTAAATAAGTAGGTAGTCAATGAAAGCAGAAGTGTTTATCTCCTTACAGTAACACCACCCTGATTCATTTGCTACTTTGAATGGTGGGGCTCAGGTGTTATCTCCTGCTGACCCAGCACTGTTCTGCCTAATCACAGGAAGCACAGGGGAGGCAATCTAACATCTGGTGAGATCTAGGAACAGTCAGCCCGATGCTTACAAAAAGAATATATTAAACAAATACCCCAGGCTTTAAATACTCTAAGGAAATGTTACCTTAACTTAATAGATGCAGTTTGTTTGTAAACGGGAGACAAAAGGTGCTGAAAGGGTATGTCCAAAGTCAACAGCAAGTGTCGTAACTCTAAAACAGACTTGGGGACTACATCTGCATTGGTCGTATCAGTTACACAGATGGGAATCAGGGCTTAACCTGAAACCTTTAAACTGAAATCCAGTTGGCATTTTCTCAGTATTTCTGCATCACTGAGAATGCTCAGCATAGTTCCTGCTTCAGTGGTCCTGTGGCTACTGAACTGAAATACATTGACCTCAATTCCTGGCGCCTTGTTTTGAAGAGGGACAGAAAAGACGGGGGAATTAAGGTATGCTGGTCCTCCCCAGACTGAGGAGAGGACAGTCCTGCTTTACAGATTAATGGTCAAATTTTGTTCCTAGAGTTTCACTAATACCATTCTGCACCTAGAAGCCGTCCTTGTGCCATTTATCTGCCTGGTAGTAGCAGGAAGAAGGAGCTTTCTTAAGAGCTTACCAGACAGATGGGAGGAGAGAGTGCTATCCAGCTCCCTCCCTGCCTCCAGTCAAACTCGTCCTAATCCTGTGCTGCCTGAAGATCTTGGACTATTGACTCTTCACTTCTTAACTAAAATCCTGACACTTGCTGAGGTTTTCCCACAGTCTCAAGTTAGTAAAAAGGTTCTTACTCTTGGGTTTTGATGAAAGTAATTTTATTTACAAATCTGAAATTTGCTTACCCAATTTTTCAAAAGATTTTAAACCCTACAAATCTTCATTATGTAATAAAAGTGAGTGATCAGTCTTTAGAAAGACAAAGGAGTGGCTAGAAAGAGCTGGAAGATTGAGGAGAAAGCTGATTTCTTACAGAAAAAGCAAAAATATCTGGGGGGTTGGGGTCCCACATTAAGACACTTCAGGAAAGTTCAGTTACTGGTAAAATTAACATGCAAATGTGCAAAGGTACTCATTAGTTTAGAGTTATTTTAGATATGTTCCTTCTTAAGAAATTGGAGTTGGACATAATTTCAGGTCTTTATATGTAGGGTTGAGCCCCTATAATAGAAAGAATTAAAAATACATTTTCTGGAGAGGTTGAGGGCAATGTATATCTTATACCACAGAGATCCATATTACTGAAGGGACCACTGTAGTTGATATTTGGATTGTGATGAAGTTCTTCAGGACAGAATATGTCATTTCAGTTTGGCCAATACTTCTGCATTAATTGTAAACTTCACAATATCTTGGTGGTCTTTTTACTTACAAGCTACCAAAGGCAAGCTTCTGTCAGCCTAGCTACAGTCTAAACAGCTAAGTTTCTGTATATATAGTCAAGAGAGAAAAATTATTTCAACTAGGGGACAGTGCCAGTGCAAGAACAAACTTTCACAGACATTTATTCTGAAAGTAATCAGCATATTTCTAAATATCAGGTAACTGCTCAGAATAGCTTTTCAGAAGGAGCAGTGGGAAAGAAATCAAGCTTGATCTCATCACTGAATTTGATCGGTATATGTAAAGGACTATAAAATAATCATCTGGAGTAGGAGGCTCTGAACTTTTAAACAGGCTTTTACTTCTAGGTCTGTGTTTTTAAACACCGAGTAGAACAAAGGACTTCGTGGGCAGAAGACAGAATGCATACACTGACCATTCCAGGAGCAGGTTGTAAAATAGCAAACGCACTTATATCTGATTTAGATTGAACAATAACAACTATCAAATGTAGTATATTCCTGTATTTCCTTTTTATCATGCTAGGATTGGGATGATCTGTGATATCTGCTGTCATTTGAATTTCAGATTAATGTCTTAGAAATGGCCAATAATTGTTTTGGAAAATAGCAAAAAGTGCATAAAGACAGGAACACGAGAACTGTAAAATAATAGAAGAGCATGGTCACAGAGAGGGAAGGAGGGACTCAGTATCTCTAAATGTCTTGGCAACAGGAATATAATAAATCCATTTCTCTGGAAGCCAAAAGAGGTCAACATCAAGTCACTCTAAGCAGTACAACCATGACTGACTGAGGGAGCAGTTGGAACTGATGAAAGCATGCCTGTGTCCCTACAAACCATACCTAAGCAGAGAATCTCTCCCTTTTAATTTTTTTAGTACAACTGTGAGCAGAAAGAGAGAGAAACTCTGAGAGAGTCCTGCTGCCAGGACTGTATTTTCTGACATCCTGAATTCCAGTCAGTTTGGGTTTTTTTCACTGGAATATGAATGACCTTTGGATACAGCTGGCAGTCAAACCACAAGGAAGCTTTGTACATTACCTACTCAGAAGGTAGGGCAGCACCTGTCTTCCAACCTTCATAATGCCACCTTATCAAGAGCTTCCTACTGTGACTTGCGGTGTGTGTTGTCAACCTAAAACTGCCCACAGATGATGCTTTCCCAAAGCGCATGCCAGGGACTACATACGCAGCGTCTTCCATACACAGTATCTCCCCATTACCATTCCCTCTCTTCTGCCAGAGTATCTCATAGGAGATCCACAAAATCCCAGATCCTAGGTCTCTTTAGTTGTAGGATCTCCATTGCAAGCAGATGATGAGAAAGTCTATTTTGTCTCACAGCAGACATTTCCATCGTTGACTCCATGCTATATCCCTTAAGTGTGCTGGTAGGAGTTTGAGTCAGGTGCAAAGGACTGTGTCTGGCATGGCCCAGGAGAGAGTAGTGTGTTTCAAGCCTGAACAGCAGGAGAGACCTCAACAGTCCTAAGCTTTCACCATTGAAAAAGACCGTTCATCTAGGTCTCCAGAGAACAAGATTCTGCAGTCCTCAACACTGGTTGGTTTTGTTGCAGTTTTGGCCTGCCTGATGATTACCTAAACCATTTTCTTTGAGGGATTTTTGCCAAAACTCCAAAGAGCGAAAAACGGGAATAAAATAGCTTCAATAATAGGTATGATACGATTTTGTTGAGACAGTGCAATTTTGCATTAGTGCTAAATAGCATGGGATTTAAATAATTTAATACTCCTTTTGGTACTTTTTGGTTCATTAGACAGTCAGGTTCCCAAGATCTGTACACTGGTGATTTCTGGTATGGTTGCTGTTGTTTTAAGAGACATTAAACTCTCTTATCAGGCTATCGGTGCCATCCCCTATGTAGAAAAATCCCAGGCAACCAGAGGCAAGAGTTAATCTTATACCTTCTTCCTACTGGAAACTTTTTTAAAAAAAAAAGAAATAAAAAATCATGTCCCTTATAAGACACGCAGCATTTTACACATAAACATCTTGCTGAATTTTGCCTCGTTCTGTTACAGGTTACAGATCAAATCAGTATATCATTTTTCCCCACCGATGAGATGATAGGATTTATATTTCTTCAGCCCAGTTCATGTCTAGACAGGCTAGATGATACTACTGGAGTGCATACCGTCATTAATTTGGGACTCAGCAACTGCAAACAACTGTATTTTTTATTTTCATCAGAATTAGTACATCAAGTAGCATAAAATATTAGTACCCTAAGCAGAAGCCACAAAATTTACTGAGGTGGAGAAGTGATGTGGTAGCATCTGTCTTCATGGGGAGCTAAAGCTGTTTCACTTCAGTTTCAAGTATTTTGTCTCAGTGCCTCCAAAGCAAGGGAAAAAATTTAGTTATCTACTTTACAGGGTCCATATGAAGGTTACAGGCAGTTACACAGTATTTGTATGGTCCTGGGAAACATAAAATGGTGTATGAAAAGGTTTCTCTAGTCAGGTAACACCACTGCCATTAGGATCACATTTTTTTCATAGGTGCTGTCTGGCTTTGGTGGTGTCAGACCTCATGAAACCAAGTCGACGTGGATAGTCTGGAAAAGACAGAGGATGAGCTTTTATTTAATGCTCTATTTCTTGCAAAGGTTTAATTTTACAAGGGCATTTTATAAGCTATATTTCTATAGGGTTTTTTGGCATGATTTTTTACTGTTTAAATAGCTTATTAATAATGATTCTACTCCTACATAAACAACTCTAGTAAGAAAATTGATATATCAATTTTTATAGACTAAAATTTTAGAATAGTGATAAACAACCTGAAGAAGGGGGAAGGGAAGTCCTACATTAAGAAGATTGGCAGCGCTTCAACTAGAAGACTATGCTGTGACTGAGGATATAGCCCAAAATAGAATTGGATTAACAGAAGAAAAGCAAGTAGCTAAAATGAAGGTCAAAGCAGAAATAGATGCTTTAGAATTCTCTCATACACTAAAAGATAGGAATAGATATTCAAGAAGTGTTCCTATTATATGCACCTGTAAAAAGTAAAATCACTTCAAACTAGGAGGAACTGTGATCAAAGACTTAATAAGTCAATTAAGAGGTCAAGAACAAAGTCTTAAAACATGAAAAAAAAAAATACAATAACCTTTACTGGTTGTTTATGCAGGTTTTAACATGTATACTATTACAAATAAAAAGTAATCTGTAAAAGACAGCTGTATCAGAGAAGCAGCAAAAGTAAGTTGTTTGATAACTCTTGTAATATAAAGATAGAGCACCATAGTGAACATTCAAGCTGAATAGGTTGTGCTTTAACAGCTCACCAGAAAGCAGGCTTAACTAGATACAGGTTCTTCCTGATGCCAATTATTACAGCTCTGTTCATACTAATGAGCCCCAGTCTCCTAATTTGCGGGTGAGAAGATAATGCCTGCTGATAACATGACTTTAAAAGAGGTGAAAGGAAATAGAAGGTTATGGTTGTAGAGGTTTTGGTAGGGTAAAGTGTAGCATAAATGAGCCTAGTCCTTTCTGTTAGTCTTTGGACTTTAGTCAGGTAAGTTAATTTTAGGGTGTAAGGGAGGGAAGGACTAGAGGGTGGTTTTTGTTTTTTAAAAATTAAAAAAAAAAAAAGCTTGATTTTAATGTGCTCATCTCTAGTGCTCTGAGGCAAATAACAGTTGGTCTTATTTTCCTTTTTTTTTTTTTTTTTTTTCTTGTATGGAAAAGGTGAAAGTCTATTTTCCTGATATGAAGGCTTGCTCCAAAGTAGAGAGTTTGGTAGTAAGCAAAGCTTACGTCTGCTTTTACTATAAGGGCTTTGTTATTTTACTGGTGATTAGCTACTGCTTGGTAGAAGTATAAATACAATATAAATCTGGAGAACCAACAATTAGTTATTTATATCAGCATAATTCCTTCCTTTAATTGTTTGTTGCTCTTGTAAACTGTGTGATGTTAGCACTATGGTAGTGACTCAACAGCCCCGTGGTGGGAGTTATGTTAAAGGTGTATATTAGGTGTCCTTCAAGTTTATTAGGGTGAGAGCCTAATGAACAATAAGCAACTGTTGTTTTAACAATGAGCTCAATATTAAGATAGTAATTGAAAGGATGAGATTCCTTTCCACTAAGTAGCTCTGACACTTACAGAAGAGTAGAACAGCTCTGTGAAAATGTTGTCATACTAATATACTGAACATGGTATAGCAAACTAATGCTTATCTCAGGGTGACTTCTGCTCATGTATAAGCAAATGTATCTTCTCTAATAGTCTGTGGAAGGAAGATAAATATGACTTTTTGGCTTTCGGGGGAAAGAAAAATTGCTGCATGAAATTTGCCCCCAGTAGTTATGTGAGAAAGCTAGCTGCTTAGTTTCATTTTCCATTTAAAAAAAAATCCATCAACAGAAGGTGGGAATGGCTTTCCCTTTTCAAAGTTGTCTTCCCATTCATAAATGAATGGGAAACTTGAGTAACCTGTGTTTAATCCAGGAATGGATACAGCTCAGTACTGTTGGAAGACTGTCTGCAACTCTGTTCTGAAGAGTGTAGAACCCCTCTTGGACTCTCTGTTTTGAACCATCCCCTGCACTGAACAGAGGAAAGAGTGTCTCAGTAGGACTTTCTTAGGAATGAAACAGCAGTGCTTGTGGTGCCTGATACATGGTCTGGTTTTCCTCCTCCCTAGCTCTACTTTGTTATGGAAAGCTTCTCCCGTGCTAGCATGCGAGTCATAATTTCCTCTGAAGTCTACAGCAGTCGGTGCAATACTAGATAATTAAATATTGAAAATGTCTGTGATTCTTGTATTTGCTCATTCTGCCTATTACAGACTGGTACTGGAATGCTTCAGAAGTGACAGGCAGATACAATATGAATATACTTAATCATCAGCAATGATGGAATAGCTCAAGCTGAATCCTGATCTGATAAAAAACCAAACAATCTGGTGTTTTGGCAATGACGAGCCTTGTGTGAACTCTGGCAAGAGACCTGTATGGTCATAGCCCCAGCTGGTCCAGTCAGCTTAACTCTGCCAAAATCAAATTCACTGTTGCCAGTCTGCAGCAGTTCAGGGTCTGATCTATAATCTTCCCAGAAAATATGTCAAAGCACCATAATATATATCTTGGTGATCAAGCCACTGAGATTATTTCTGGTGGGGGTGAGGGTAGGTGGGAAATGCAAGGAGAAAAGATGAAAGAATACTTTTAGATGTCATCCCTTGTAGATGCTGAAGATAAGACAGCTGTTCCTGGAAGGACATCTAGCATGTGAAGGTTTATGGGATGGCAACTTTTCTAATTAAAAAATACTTTCTTGGGGAAACTTCTACAGCTATACCCAAAGATTAGGATTTCAGCGTAACAGTAGCAGATAAATAAGTAATCATAGAATCACTTCAGCATTAAAATAACTGGCAGTTATTTTTTTCGTGTAATCTGCTTCTATGGGAAAAGAAAGGATCCACAGGAGGTTCTGGCTCAATAAGCATTCTTCTCATCCTTGATCTGATCTTCTGACCGAGGCTGTAGAGCAGAGATAAGACTGTCTGATACTGCAAAACCTGTAAGCCTCTCATCTGACAGTAGTGCCCTTTTCCTGCAGGGGACAGGTAGAGCTGTGTGATGGCAGCTTTTCTCCTGCCCCTGGTTAAACATAAAACTGCTGTTGAATTTTTTCCTTTTGGAGTCCATTAAACTAAAAATAAGCTTGTTCTACACTGAAGACTTCTATTAAGTTCACAACTCTGTCCTGAGCTTTGTGCAGGTTAATTCTTCATTAAGCTGCCTTAAACATTATAAGCTGTATTTTGTGTGTCCTTTGTGATGCAGGTCACTTCTAAGCAATATGAGACATTGTGCATTGGATTCTTCACCTTGAGGCTCGGAGTACTGGAACTACTCTTCTAGGTGCAAATATCAGAAACCTGAAATGCAGACACCCACTGTTCCACCCTGCTGTAACTGTTCTCCTGGGAATGTGGTGGTTTCTGCCTAGCCTCGAAGTCCTCTGGAAACTGCCAGGTCGTGGGAAGGGCTTTTAAGTCTCGCATCAGCATAGATACTCCTGTTTTAAGGTGCTTTAAAAGGAAGAAATTGCCTGTTAGTGCCAGAAAATTAATACCTGAACAATGTGCTACTCTTCTGCATGCTTTGTGTGTATTGTAATGGTGATGTAGGATAGCAGGGTCACTGCAATGGATCTGTTACTCCTAGAGGTCTGCGATAGCCTGAGGTGTAATTCTTTCTGCTGGTAATAATCAATTCCACGTTGTCTACTGTGCACTAAGGATGGCATTTCATGTTTATTTTGCTGGAGCAGAGTGCTAGGTCTGCGTGAGTTATCCTCATAGTTCTGGGATTCAGTGCAGTCTTCTACATGCATGGGGAGCATCTACTATAGTGGGATTGCTGAACAGTCCTTGGTCTGAAGATGGAGGGCTAATATATTCTGTCTGATTAACAAGACAGTATTAATCTTGTTCATGTAGCATGTCAAATTTCAACATAGCCAGTATTACATTAGAAAAATGAGTGTTAAGAGTTGAATAAGAATATGATAGTCGAATTTTATTAGTTACTACCATAAGCAGTTACAAAGATGCTGTTTTCTGCAAGGCATTTGGCTGCTGTGTGAGATAGCTGAAAGTATATTGCAGTTGGTGAGAATTAACTGGTTGATAATTACCTCTTGAGTGGTTCCATTAACAGTCCCACTAACAGTTGTAGTGAACCTTAAATTAATTCAATAGGCCACATAACCCACATGAGCTTGTGCCATGGTACACTGCCTTCTGTAAGGGTACTGCGCACTCAGGTTTTCCATGTGATTTACTAAGTACTTCATCAACATCTTGGTATGATTTTTATTTACAAAGTAGCCTCAGTGAGGAGATCAGAGTAACATTTTTTTTCCCCCATTCTTTCATATCTACCTTGTTCTGTGTTAAGTACGCTTGAAGAAAGGCAAAAGTAGTGGAGAAGTAAGGATGCAATGCGTTACTAATATGCTGTTCCTAGTTTAACGCTCAAGCCTTAGAACTTGTAGTGTCATGCTGGGGTACGCTTTTGGGTGGGATCAGTGCCTTAAGGAGGCATTTTGGTGCCTTGTGTAAGCAGTGAAACCTATCAGCATTGGATACGGGTCTTGCTCTGTGCCCATTTGAAGGTGTATCTGAGTACCTGGATGTATAAGCCTGTACTGAATAGCAGGGAATTCCTCTAACAGAGGTGTAGGATGAGATAAATTTAGTCCTTGCTTCTGCAATAGTTGAGGCAAAATGAACTTTAGAAGGTCCTTGTCTCTTCCTATAAGTGAGCCTTCCCAGTTGTTCTCCACATTACATGCAACTTAGCTGCTAAGCAGAGAAGTGAAGAAATACTGGGGGCGGGGGGGAGATTGTGGCTGGCAGCTTAATGGGTACCAAATCAGTCCTTGATGATGAAACAGTTCTTCATAAATACTTCTGGATAAATCTTGGTAGTCTTTCTTCCTCCCCTTGCAAAAGAAGGGATATATGGATTTGAAACCCTGGAGTTCAAGGGAGGTTGTTTAAATCTTAGTTCACAGAATCATCTAGGTTGGAAAAGACCCATGGGATCATTGTGTCCAACCATTCACCCTACTCTACAAGTTCACCTCTAGACCATATCCCCCAACACTACATTTAAGTGATTCTTAAATATATCCCTACTTGGTAGTTAAATTTCTCCTTGAAAAGGCAGTATCAGCTGTCTTGGGTGGTGTATTGGTGTGCTCAGGGTATGTCCCTATCATCGTGCTATTTAAATATATATTCCTGAAGACTGGTATTCTGCTAACATCCTCTAGAGCATGACTGATTGGTTTTGGATTGTTATGCTGCAGTTTTGGACAAATTTCAGGTTAAAAGATGAGACATCTGAGGGATTTCATAGGGGTGAGTTGGGACTTGCTCTCAAGAGTGTTGAAGGAACCTCACTGTCTTTACAAGCCAGTTCCACTTTGTGCAGGGCCATTCCTTTATCATGCTATAGATCAGGTCAGCATTCAGGATGTGTGGTACTCTTGGCTATATGGAAAGAGGGTTCAGTGGGACTTGGATGGCTTGCTGCTGGTTGAGCCCTTTCCAATGACAGCAGCCGGTAGTGGTGAGATGATGTGATGTTGGGTTTGTGGTGTTTTTTACGGCAGGACATCACAAGATGCAGGGGGATTTGCATTGGTTTGGTTGGCATGAGACCTCCAGTCTGCTGCGTTTTGTTACCAACTCTTAAAATTCCCCCCAATACAGTTATCCCCCATGTTTGATTAGGGCAAGATATTAATCCTTATGTCTGTGTAAATTATTAGATGCTTTGAAGAAAGTGTTATTCTGATGCGTGTTCTTCTCCTGACCTCTCTGCAATACCTGTATGTGTCTGCAGACGTAAGAAGAGAACAAACATGAGTTCCTGAATTAACTGTTGTTTTCCCAGTGCTCTTAAAATTTGATAAAGCAGTGGGCTTGTGTTTGTAATCTAACTGCTGTTGGCTGGTGGAAGTTTAGCAGCTCCGCTGATCATGCCTGTTGCTTTAGCAACAAGACCCTCACCTCACTATTAGGGGTGGTACAATTCTGTCCGTGTACCTCATGGTTGCTGCATAGTGCTGCCTACTGAGCGAAGGTCTGGTCTAAACTGGCTTTGACAAATCCAGTGAATTATCTGCAGTCTAGTTCATTATTGCAGTCTGAGCAGTGAACATTGTGTAATTTGTATTGCTAGTGGTGTATCTTGCCTGCTTTCATCTTTTCCTCTTGGTGAGTACTTCAGTTACGAGCGTAGCTGCTCATGCCCTGTGTGTCTAGAGCTGGTGTGCTGTGTAAATAATTACTAGTGCTTGCATGCTTCAAACAAGTCCACTTGGAGTGGGTGAGGGAAACCTAAGCTGAATGATGATAAAAGGTAGATAGTACCAGGTTAACAAAACCCAGATTGGCATGAGATGAATGAGCTGTTCTAGATCTGCCCTGTGGTAGCTGAAGCTTTGGTTGCACTGATTACTTGCAGTTGCTGGAACAGAGCTATGCCCACCTTAGAGCTTGGCTGTCTGCTCTGGATTCCTTTGAATTTATTTAAAAAAACAAAAATAAAAATTGCTTTCATATGTAATGAGGATTAGTCATAAGGGAGTTCCTATGGATCTACTAAATGATTAGAACCTCTTTCATGAGATCTCAGGGCTGCATTAAACCTGTTGAGAATCCGTAGGGAAAAGGCAATGCTTGGTTTCTGTGCTTGTAACTATAGCACGTCCTCTTTGAATCCTTAACTTCTTAGTCCTTGGCCAAAGGCCGTGAGTTAGGTCTTAGAGCTTTGCTAGGCAAGACTTGGTAAGTGATGCAGTTCCCTTTCGGTTTAGTGTGCATGTGGCCTCTAGTTTTAAAACACTTTTGTATGGTTTCAGCTGGTAAATGAGTTACCTTCTTCTGGCCTGTTAGAAGGTGGCTGTCTGAGGTGTAGTCCAGATGCTGCTGCCACAGGGTATGAGAAAGCATTTCTTTATCCCATAACTCTAAGAAGACTTTGCCTTGTTTTTCTGCCCTCGCTTCCCCCTTACAGCAATATAGTATTCTTGCCTCTAGAACTTAATAAAAAAAAAAAAAAGCTAAATTAACTCTATAGCATTGTTAATGCTGGGTTAATATAAGGGCAGATAAATACAAGCAGCTATAGTGGCTTCAGGCTACTTCAACCGAACTAGAATTGACTTTTCAAAATGCTTAACTTTTGGTGTTTACTCAAGAGGATATTAAGAGTAAAAGGATGGAAGAAAAATGCCTCTTATTGATAGTATTACATTGTTTACAAGTACTTTATCTTCTTTAGCTACATCCATATTAAATAGGCTTCTTATTTTATAAAACTAAAATATTGAAGTAATTGCACTGATAACCTTGAGACAAAAGCATTGATAACTGGATTGCAAGGGTTATCTATCAATAGTCGTGCTTCTTGAGCTTATGTTTTGGTGGCCCAAGTTAGTAGTAGAGCATGAGCCAGGTAGGTGTCCAGATATTAGTTCACAAAAACTGAAAGCAGTACTTACATCTATTATCTGAGGATAACTGAATAATTGTATATAGGCGTTGCTCCTTTTGTTTAAAGGCTGTGTTTCTGTATATTGACTTTCATGTTACCTGGAGGGGAGAGCCAGTTGGGATGAAGGTGAGTGAAAAAGTGGTTGTCCTGTTAGTGAAATTAAGTCAAGCTCTTTTTTTATTTTATTTTTATTTCCTCTCCCCAGGAGTGTCTGTAAACTGGTATTTGAACAATTCTTCTGGTAGTCCTGGATGTCTTTCTGCAAGCCCTAGATCACTTCAACTGACAGCTGTTATTTCTAGTATACAGAGAAGTGGTAGTCTTGCTATGGAAGTACAAAGAGCTTTGGAGGTGCACCTAACCTCTGTACTTTGCCGTATCATTCATTGGCAACGCTGTGGATGTGATCCTGCATCCCCTATACTACAGTACTGCAAGACTGCTCTGTAGTACTTGAAAAACAGAGGTTCACTTTGATAACTGTTAATGCCTGCCACTGATGTTTTCTAGCCACTAGTATGGGAATGTGACTGTTACCTGCTTTCATATTTTCTGTAAAGCTTAAATTTCTGTTTTCTGCTTTAATTTTGACTATGATGGCTTGATAAATAATTCTTCCAGAGGAGGGCTTAAGCACCTCTTCTGTGAGGAGAGGCTGAGGGATTTGTCTCTTCAGGCTCAGGAGACGCTTCATAGCTGCCTCCCAGTATCTGAAAGAGCCCTACAGGAAAGATGGAGAGGGACTTTTTATAAGGGCATGATAGGATGAAGGGCAATGGTTTTAAATTAGAGCAGGGTAGATGTAGATGAGATATTAAGAAGAAGCTCTTTACTATGAGGGTGGTGAGACACTGGAATGGGTTGCTCAGGGAAGTTGTGGATGCCTCTTCCCTGAAATAGTTCCAGGGATGGGGCATCTACCAGCTTGCTGGGCAACCTGGGCCAGGGTCTCACAACCCTCAGGGTAAAAAATGTCTGTCTTTGTAGTCTAAATCTCCCTCTTGTTTAAAAGCATCGCCCCTTGTCTTATCACAACGGCCCCTGCTAAAACGATGTCTCCCCATCTTTCTGACAGGCCCATTTAAGCACTGAAAAGCCCCATAAGGTCTCTAGACCATGTCACTAAGCGCCACATCCAATCTTTCCTTAAACACCTCCAGGGATGGAGACTCCACCATCTCCCTGGGCAGTCCATTCCAGTGTCTGATCGCCCTTCCTGTGGAGAAGAGCTTCCTAAGATCCAGCCTAAACCTCCCCTGGCACATCTTCAGGCCATGCCCTCCCCTCCTGTCACTGGCTGCCTGGGAGAAGAGCCTGACCCCCACCTGACTACAACTTCCCCTCAGGCAGTTGTAGAGAGTGATGAGGTTCCCCCTGAGTCTCCTCCAAGCTGAACACCCCCATCTCCCTCAGCCTCGCCTTATAAGACTTTCCCTCCAGCCCCCTCCCCAGCCTCATCGCTCTCCTCTGGACCGGCTTCAGCACCTCAGTATCCTTCTGGAAGTGAGGGGTGTAGAACTGCACCCAGTACTCGAGGTGAGGCCTCACCAGTGCCGAGTACAGGGGGAGAATTACATCCCTAAACCTGCTGGCCACACTACTCCTGATACAGGCCCAGATGGCATTGACCTTCTGTGCCACCTGAGCACTCTGCTGACTCGAGTTCAGCTGGTAATCAACTGGTACTCCCAGGTTCCTCTCTGCCAGGCCGCTCTCCAGACACTCCTCCCACAGTCTGTAGCGCTGCAGGGGGTTTCTGTGGCCAAAGTGTAGGACTTGGTCTTGTTAAACCTCATATTATTGGCCTCAGTCCAGTAACCCTCAAACCTTGAGACTGAGGATTGAAGTCAAATTCTTGAGATAAAATGTTACTTTTCTGACCAGAGGTGTGAACAACTTCGAGAGTTCTTGAAACTGGAAAACTTCTCTAAGCTGAAATATTTTTATTTTTTATTTGAACCTTGTTATTTGAAGAGTGTACTGGAGTAGAAGCCATTTTTTTGTATGCTAACTCAGTGAGGCTGCATTTTATGCTTTTGAACCACCTTTGGCTTGTAGGAAGACAGAGGATTGCACTTGAAACCTGATGTGCTTGGGGAGTGTAATGGGAAAGAAAGAACTGCCCTGTCCAAACCAAGGCCAAACTCATTTCCACTTTGGGTTTGTATGGGACTGATCCTGACATGAGGAGTGAGGGTGTGCAATGTTAGGGTTGGTGTTTTTTTTGCATAGTTGCTTTAGGTTACCTCGTGGCAGTTTGTTTGTAGAGGCCCCATGGGGTTTTGGCTTTCTTACTGGCAGAACTCTCAACAGCATCAGGTTTCTTCTCCTGGTCTGTTGTGTGCTCTGTTCAGTTACCCTGGTACGTAGTATTGGCCTCTGGAACAAAATGAGGTGAGGGAAAGAGATCATGCTCTGAGAAGTTCTAGCTATTCTATAAAACAATGGGAAACACTGTTTATCATATCTATAGCTTCTGTTTAGCAGATTAGACTGCCTTGTTTAGCTAGCAAAGAGCCTGAGGTAGTAGCTGAAGGGAAAACTTCATGCAGAAAGGTAAGTGGAGTTGAAATAAAGGAAGAGGATGCAGTAAGATTCCAGCAAGAGATATGGACTGAGAAATGAGACAATTCAGGTCTCCTTCCAGCTGGAATTTGGCAGTTTTGAGTACAATGGAAATACTCGCTCCCAGTGAGTCAAAAGTGGTATGTGAAGAGGGAGGTTTAGGTGGGACTCTATAACTGGTTTTGTTCAGTAAAGAGAAGCTTCTGATACAGGAGCCGGCTGCCATTGTGCTTCTTTATTTTAAACCCTGTTATTTTCAGAAGTTATGATGTTGTGTTTTGTGACAACCTTGAATACCAAACTAGTTTGCGAGCACCTTTTCTATGGTAGAATGCAGCTGCAGAGGTTGCAGGGAAGCTGAAAAGGTCTCCAGTCAGGTCTGCTGTAAGACTGATCTGCAACAGATTGCTAGCAGATGGGACCAAGTACCTTAATGTTGGCTGGGGAAGCCTCACAAGTAACGAGATAGCCCAACATGGGTGCTTTTAAGGCTCCCATTTTGCACTGAAAAAACACTCCTGCAATTTCATTTCCTTCCCTTACCTTGTGAAAAACAAACAAACAAAAACCCCAGTATTTAAAGTAACCTTTGCAAAGAAAGGCAATACAGAAATGCTTTCTTTAGAGGGCTACTAGGTTGTGATGTATCTCACATTTAGTGATTTGAATATAGATGCATATTTAAATAAAAAGATAGGTTAAAAGCAGAGTCCTTTGTAGATCTTAAGGCAATATGGGCTTTGCAAAATTATGGAAGCTAATTTAGTTACTTCTTCCCACTAAAATGCCATAAACATTAATTGACCAATTGATCACGAGACCTTAATATTGCTCAAAATTTTAGCCCAGAATAACAGTCAGGGAATGGATTTATTTTGTTTTTCTTGTCTGTACTGTATGTGTCTGCATGCATGTGCTTACTATTTCCTGACTCTGAGGCATGTGATCAGCAGCTTGGAGATGGTTTGATAAAAGTTAACTGCAGTCAGAAAACTCTCCTTCTAAATTATTAGAGGTTATGCTGTGGTCTCCCTAGCTGTTGAGCTGCTCTGAGAATTAATTCCCTTCCCAGTCTGTGGTAGAGAACATGAATTTTTTATTATAGAAGTTAGGGAAATAGAGAGAACCTGCAGCTACAGTTTCATTATTAACAAATGCCTGTTAGAAGAATTATCTTCCTGACCCTGCCAGCAGTCCTAGGCACACTTGTCCATGTTTACCATTGTGAAAAAACAAAACTGGTGTTGGATGCAAGTTCTATCCTGGGAATATTTTGAACAGATGCTCTACATAAATCATGAAGGGATAAATCTTGGAGGTGAGCAATGAGTGGGTGTTTGAACAACATCCAGCTAAGAACACAGGAACAAAAATGGGTTATGCTTTAACTTGTGGCTGGAAAATGCTTTCCAATGTAAGTGACTATAGCAGCTACCACCCTGCTCGTTACCTGCATTTGAAAAGTTGATTTTTTTCGATGGGGATAACTGAGCTTGAACTGGTGGGGATTGATACCCTAGTGAAATTATTTCCTCAGGGAGGAGGGCTTGATGCCATCCCCACTTATCTTGCATATTTTGAATCAACATGCTAAAACTTTTTAACCTTTTAAAATGAAATAGCAGGTAAGCTAATACTGATTGGGATGGTGAGGTGTAATGGGTGGAAAATTTGTCAATTCATCCTAGCAAAATTCCCACGAGCTTCAGTGATACCAAATTTGTATTGAGATTACTCAAACACAGACTAACTTAGTGTTTAAATAAAACATAATATTTCTGTTGTGAGGTACAAGAATGTTGTGGTAGGATTCCAAATTGTTACATAAGAAATAAAATTTCTGACTAAATATAGTTGCAAAGGGTTGTGCTGAAGACTTTAGAAATAACTAGCTGCTATGAGACTTGAATAATTGCTAATTGCTGTGGTTTGTGGCCAAGACTCATGAAGTCACCAGAGCAGGAACAAATGCACTTAAGCCAGTTGTGGTATTTGGTTTCTGGCTTGTAGGCCTTCTCATTGGCTTGCTAGAAACCTGGCCTATGTATTTACTTACTTTCCACATGGAAGTACCAAGAATTGAGAGAGTTTCTTTATTGCTAATTATTGATTTGGTGGAACTCATTAAGTTTTTTAACAGGTTGTGGTGTTCTGAGCTATGCTTGTGGCTGCGGGTGCTGCACTGGCTTCCAGAGCTATGCTGTGCTTCTCTTTGCCTGTCCCATGGGCTGTGCAGAGGAAAGGTGCCTTGCTGGTCACCAACTGGTAGAGAAACATTTAAGAACTTGTTTTTTTGTGGAATGAAGGTACTACAGGTAAACAGCATGCAGGCAAGTGATCGTGTATTTGAGGGCATAGGCACAGGAGTGGATTAAAATATGAACTCAAGTAGTGGTAAGCAGTTTAAATTTCTCTAGAGACTTTGTCCTTGAGGAGCACAAATCTCACTGTCTACAGAAAGAAAAGCTCTTTAAGACTCACAACAATGAATTTCAAATTGAGCTGTGTCAAAAATATTTCTGGCCTCCAGCAGTATTTGCATTTCACAAATAATGAAAAAATGAAGACTGAGTAGAAAACTTAAAAAAAAGCTGACATCCTGATGTTCAGCCTGTGTCTTCAGTTCTGTCTGTCTCTACAGCCATCAGTCCCTAGGACATGCTCGCTACTTCTAGTCCTGGACTTTGTTAGCTTGATTAGTTGCTAAGAAAGAAGCTTCAACTTAATCATAGTGGAACTGTTCTATTGAAAGTAGACTGTTATAGAGGGTATTTGATGTCTGAACAGCATGTCCTGGAAGAAGCTTGTATCAAACTAGCTTAGAATTCTGTTCAGCTGTGGCCTGTGCTTTCATTAGTTGTGGAGGGACCTGTCAGAACTTGAGAGATGAAGACCTAAGCTTTATCTTTAAACTGAAGATTTTCCACAGTGCTCCAGTCAAATCATTTATCCACTTCCAGAGCAGTGTGTATGCTGAGGAAGGGACAGGGCTAATTACTAGGGCAGGGGTATCTTGTCTAGATGAGCTCCTGTTCAGGGGTCCCTGATAAACAGCCTCAGTTTTTCTTGTGTCTGCTCTGATCAGCAGTAGTAGTAATTCAGGCCCCTATTTCACTGTTGCGTCAGCATGTTTTGATAGCTTCAAGGGCACTGAAGGTAAGGAAGCTTCATTTCAGCACAGTAAGACACTGAACTGTAATAACCCTTCAAGAGAAACAAAAATTGACCAAGTAGAATTTTTTTAATGGGCATAACTCTTATTTGCAGTTGGACTGCAGTTTTGCTTTGCACTGCTTTAATGTGTTTTTTTCTCTTTTGGAGATTTGGAACTGTGGAAGCCAAGTAGCTGTTGACTCCATAATGTATGGAAGACTGACAGAAATGCCATATTTAACCTCAAATTATTTTATAATGAGGACTGCTGCAAATCTTTGAAAATCTTTTAGTATTATTGAAAAGCCATAAGTGGTAGTTCAAACTTCTATGCAATGTCAGGTTGTTAGACATGACAATCATAGAAAGGTTTGTGATGTAAGGGACCTATTATGGGCCATCTAGTCTAATGCCCCTGTAGTGAGTGGGGACACCTTCAGCTAGATGAGGTTATTCAGAGCCCCGTCCAACCTGACCTTGAATGTTTCCAGGGATGGGGCGCCTGCCATCTCTCTGGGAAATCGGTTGCAGTGTTTCGCTGCCCCCACTGTAAAAATATATATAAAAAAATATATCTAGCCTGAATCTGCCTTTTAGTTTAAAACCATTACCCTTATCCTGTTGCAACAGGTCCTGCTACAAATATGTACAGTATCTGTTCAGTGACTTAGAGGATGGCAGTGATGCCTATTTATGGGAGTCAGCTGTCAGCACAGCTAGATGAGTGCAACAGGAATGGAAGTTTGACTGTAGAGCCAGTGGCAGCAGTACTGCTGTTATGTGCTGTGATGGTTGTTCTAGCAGGTTTGGCCCCCAGGGGCCAACAGAGTGATAGAGGCTCTTTGAGGAGTGTAGGCTGACTTAATAAGCAAAAGCTGGGAGATGGAGAATGGGCAGAGGAAGAAACCTGATTAAGAATGGCCTTTAAAAGTTTGCCCTGGTCCATAATTTAATGGCAAAATATGTATTTTGTTTAATTAAAAAAAAGTATCCTAAAGTGTATGCAGTAATTACTGAGGTGTATGGTTGGGTTTGCAGGGAACAAAGGCCAGGGAAGGATGAAGACTTGAATTTATTTTTGGGCTGGTTTCTTGGGAACACAGATTCTTGAGAAATTAATAAAGAGCTGTTGGTGAAATCTGTTACCTAAAGGCCTATTTGTTAATAAAATACTTAATTGTGTCTGACTCAAAAGAATAGCTCAATTACATGAATGGTGTTTCTTGGTACCCATCTCTGATGTACTGATCTCAGAGGCAGGAATGCTGGAAACAATTGGGAAAGACCTGGTCCTTGTTACATGAAGTTCTCCTGTGCTGTGCAGCTCCAACTCTGACCTTAGCTGTCTGTGCCTAATGCCCTGGCTGCAGCAAAGGAAACCACTGGTAGTGGTTGGGTATGCTGGGACTGAATGAAGACTTAAGAAATAGGTGGTTAGAGATTTCCTTGTGATGTGCTTATGTTGGTGACTATATACAATATTTGATGTTAGCTGGTACTTCCTTATTAAATAATTTAGCTATGCCTTTCTGGCTTATCCCTGCATGTAGCTCTCATTATGAGGATAAACAAGATGACTTTAGGAGCAGGTATAAGTATATATAATACTATAAGGGATCTGGTATTTAGCTACTCTACCGTTGAGTGGTTTTCTAGGGGAGGGAATGGTGTGAGGAATTGCCTGTCTTTCTGTCCTGTTTGTAAGACTGTTGTTTTTAATCAAGTCCTAGTCCTTTCATATCCAAGTGAAGTAAGTGGGATACTTGGTGAATATTCAAGTGGCAAAAAAACTGTTAGGGAAGCATACACAAAAGATGGAAACTTGGTCAAGTATATTATTATACTAAAATAAATGTTGGCCTCAATGACCGGTACTTTGTGTTCTCACTGAACCTGATGCAAAAACATCTATTGCATCAGGGCTGAACTTTATCTTCAGCATTAAAGCAAGTTCCAAGTACTTGCAGTGTTAATGATTCTTCTGATAGGCCTCGTGTTCAGTCTCTAGCTCACTTCCAAGATAGCATATGGGGAGGTGAACCTGCCTTGTAGAACAACCAAGCAGTGAATGTAGGCAATTCTGAAAATGTGACGTGTTTACTATAATGGGTTGGGGGGGAAATTGTTTTTTCCAAAAGGAGAAAAAAAAAAAAGCATCAAAACCTAAGACTCTAAACATCATGATGCCTAAAAAAAAAAGCTCTGTAATGTTTTGATGTCTGACTGGTGTCTTTTTTTTCTGTCAATGCTTGGAGCTGTCAGTATGGAGGTGCTGATACTCAGCATTATGCATGAGAGATTTTCCAATAATAAAAAGCAATACTGATACGAGGGAGTATGCAGTTGAGGGTAAATATGTCAACAGTACTGACCTAAAATGCCTCCTGCTGGTTCTTGAGTATGCTGTGAACATGGCTTTTGTATGCTCTGTTCACTTTGAGAAATGAGTAGAGGTTTCTGCTCAAGCCATTGCAGGATGTATGAAGCTGTAGGGACAGACAAGTTTGGAGAGAATTTGAACCACATAGCTTTGCTCAGTGAGAAGTACTGTGCAATTTTGGGGAACACTTTTTAATCTTGTACAATTTTGGAATAGTCACAGAAATCCTGCAGGTTAATGCCAAGTATCTGTTGAGATACTCTTAATTATTGATATTTTTATAAATTATGTGGAACAAGATGTGGTGCTCAAGGATATGGTGTAGTAGTGGCCCTGGTAGTGTTAGATAATGCTTGGACTTGACCTTTAAGGCCTCTTCCAACCATAGTGCTTCTGTGAGGTTCATACTTTGCTTCAGGACAACAAAATAAAACTAGTCTATTGAAAATGTCATCATGGCATGGTTAAGTCAGTCTCTCTGCCTGTCCTCCATTGAGTATACTTGTCATGTCTAACTCATCTGTCAAGGAAACAATAAGTTGTCTTGAAAAATTGGCAGTTATAGTGCCAGTGCAGTTGGTTTAGATGAGGCTTTTTGTCTTGGGGGTGTGTGTGTGTCACCTAACCAAGATGAGTGCTCTGATTGTATAAACCCTCATTTTGATCAAGGACTCTTTACAGCAGGTTTTCTGTCCCAAATTGATAGCTCAGGCTTTTTGATTCAAAAGTGGATTTCTTGTCCAGTGTGTGTGAGTACAAATATGGAAAGATCTTTGTTAGGAAGCATGTGGTACAAATACTTACATGAGAGCACAACACAGATTAGCCACAGTACTTTTTATCTTGAATGATATTAGGTCAATGTTACCAAGACCCTCCATTGCAGCAGCAGCTGAGCCTTTGCAATAGGGTGGATTCAGGGGTGGCTGTGATGAGGTGGTAGAGCAAGTGCAGTCTAGGACACGGCAATTGACACCAGGCTGATTTGAAGGATGGATAGTTTGGTGCTATTGGCTTAACTCTGGTTGTGATAAAGGTGTCTCTGTCAGACCTTGCTGGTCTGGAGAAGGTGAGATAAGCAGCTTTTGGTTCAAGATAAGTCATTAATATACCCTGCAATAGGACACCACTAATCTAGGTTAGCCTGGCCAAATGGTGAACTTAAACCATTTTTACTGAGATAAACAGAGGGCAGCTATCTGCAGAGGACAAAAGGGTACGGTGCTGTCTGTTCGTGGATTCATGAGCAATAGGGAATAGATATCTGAGAGCAGTGCTTGAGAACATTGTTTTCCTCATGCATTATGCAACACACTTCACTAATGAAAGCTGGATGAGAAACTAAAAATTTTGAGTTATTTTCCTCTCCTGAGGAAAAAGCACTTACTTGTAGCTAGCAATATCTTCCATGGTTTCCTGTCATTGTCTTGCTCATAGATAATTGATACCCTTTATGTGACTATCTCTTGCCAAGTTTACTTGTGCCAGTAGCCAGGTGATGTCCCGACTTTGTTTTACCCAGTTTCCCATCAGTCATAAGACATCGTCTTGATACACACCTCACATCTGAAGTCTGGCTTTGCACAGGCATAGACAGAATTAAACTCTGAGGTCTATGGTGTAAACATAGCGTGCTGGCAGCTTCAGAAAGACTCAACTGACACAGCTGGATTTGGTGGTTAACAACCAGTGGTGGTTCTTGCCACCTTTCCCTGCTACTGTGGTCTGGCTTTCTCGGAGCATACACCTGTCCTAGCAAAACTGTGCTCCCTCATTACAAATAGCTGATGTATCACTCAGGTGGGCTTGATGGCCCTAGGGATATGTTCTGCAGATTCAATACTTCTTATGGATAGTAACCTCACATAGAGTCCAAGTAGCCAAATCTTTGTTTCCTCCTGTGTCTGTCTTCTGAGGCATTTAAGTATGCTGATGCTGTTTGTTTTTTGCTATTCTTCATCCAAAAAGCAAGCAAATAGTCTGGCAGGGGGCAACAAGGAGGGGTGACGGACTGCCAGGGAGGAAGGATCCTGAAAAGCTGTTAAGAAGGGCCATGTGAGTAGTTGTCTCTATAGAGAGGCTCATACTAATGGAGTTAATACAGGTGAAAAGAAAATAAAAACCTGTCTTTCCTTTCTTAAGGGAGAAGGATTTTTATGAGCTGAAGTGATAGTTGAATTAATTTAACCTTTTAATTTGAGAGCAAAAATACTTTACCATTAAACCTGTTGAGATGCAAGTAAAAGTAAGTTCAAAATATAATCCTTTGTATCTGTAAAAATGAATGGATCTCATCATCTGTAACCACAGAGTCTCCAGCAGGAATAGAACGAGTTCTACTGTATCCTTCTATTAGGATTTCCCTTGAGAAATTGTGCTTTGAAACCCACTATTGGGGGAGGGGGGAGGGAGGTCAGAGTCAAGGAACTGGACCGGGTGGTTGTTTCAAGTGCTGAAATATAGAATAATGCTGAATTCCCTTTTTGTGCTGAAATATATTGGAATGTTCCAGCAGTAGCTCAAGCTGCCTCTGTGCATGGGTATACATAGGCACCTACTGCACACTTTCCTTCTGTGAATCGAATGCAGAGCAGTTTGAAAGTGTAAAACATATATTTCGCAGATTACCGTGGGGATCACTTTAATCAGCTTTGAGACCTGCTAATGCTGTAGAGATCTTTGAAGGACTACTTGCTGTTCATCTTCATGCAGCCAGTGCAAGAAGGAATAAACATCATGTCCCTGTGCCATCGCTGGATAAGATGCTTCTCTCTAGGTAACTGTACAATGGGCAGCTGCTTTTTTTTTTGTGTGTGTGCATTACACTGAACTGTGGGTGGTCAGAATTAAGAGCAACAGCTTTGAGAATGCTGTAGAGCAAAAGGTCAATATGTATTCAGTAAATCTCTCAAATCTAGTGTTGGCTTGGAGCCGGTTGTTACAAGCCTGCTGGGCTTTTAGTAGAATACAGATAGCTTTGCATCATGAGCATATAAATGGAAACATTTCTTTTTCTTGTTTAAATTGTTCTCTTAGAAATCAAGGATCAGCTGTGCTTGCAGCTGATATGTTTAAAGCTGTTAGCCAATTGTTATAGTACAGATGCATTACAGAAATGGGGAAAAAAACCCAAACCCAAAACACTTGTGTGTCAGAATACTAATAGAATTATGATGTACCGAAGATATTTTTAGCTTCAACCCATATTAATACAGGGAAACAAGCCTTAAAGGTGGGAGGAGAGAAGGCTGTAACTGTGCTCTTAGAAGGATTAGCTGTGACTGTCAGTTGTGCTAAGGAGATTTCTGATGGCTGTTTTTGAAATATTCCACTAATCGCCCAAGAGATCCTCTGTGCTTGATAGTTATGTGCATGGCCCACAAATAGGATAACTAGTCATGGCCATGCAAGGTGTATCTGACAAATCCTAGAATTCTGGGATCTGTCTTGAGCAGTAGGTTTATTCAGAGTAGAGATGCTTATTTTTAAGTGTAAGAATCCTGTTTAGCTGTAACTTGTGCCACTTTCACTTATGAAAAAACCAACCAAACAAAACTCAAACAACTAAGCCACACAAACACACACAGAAACAGCAACAAACAAAACCAAACAAAACCCCAAACAAAGGGAAAAAACCCTACTTTAACAATCAAATATGGAAATAATGATCTTGTAAGAAAGAATTGCTGTTGTGCTTTGTAAAATGCAATGGTTTCAGTGTTTAAGCTTTGGGGGTTGGTGCTTGTGTTTTTTTTCTCTGAATTTTCAGCTCAAGAAATCTTCCAATACAAAATGAACTTCTTAGTAAAGCTGTCTCTTCAGATGCTGAAAGTGCATTCAGAATGGACACAGTGTGTGTTTTCATGTGTTTGTGCAGTAGAATCTGTTTGCATTGTTGCCTTGTATATAAATGCTTCATATTATGTTAGGTTGAATAAGGAGCTCTAAATTCAGTGTCCTCCAAACCCTCAAATGCTGAAAACTTGTTCATTTTTTTTCTCATGTGTGCAAATGCATTTTAAGCTTGACTGGCTGTTGGTATGCTGTGCTAATCCAGGAGTTGGCATAAAATGTGGAAAGAGAAGTGCTATGTTGATGTGTGACATGACAGAGGTGAGCAGAGACATAGTTTCCCCAGTCTCAAACCTCTGTTCCCAAATAGGGAACACTAGTGCTTGATATATCAAGTTCTTACTGAACTGATGCTTCCATTACCTTGTTAGTTGGAAAAAAAATTTGACAGATTTATTGTAGGGTACTTTGGTGCCTTTACAGTATTTGCTAAGTTATTTGACACCTTGACCATATGGATCTCGGGTAGTTTTCAGAGTCAAATGTGACTAAGTGTCAATTGCTTTGCACATGGAGTGTCTGGATTTAGACTTGAGAAGTTTCAGAGACAGCTTGGGAGGCTCTTCTGTCTTACTGGACCTGCAGTATTTCTTGCCTATTTAAAATTCTAGTGTTGAACAGTAGCTGCTGAAGCCGAGTATTCAACTGTTTGTCAGGCTATTAGATCTAATTTATCTTCTGCCTGAAATTTTTTTTCAGGCCCCAGATGTATCCCTGAGTCTCATAAATCAGTCATAATATGTGTATACCAGGAAAAAAACCCCTGCTTGAAGTCCAGGTTATGGTGACAAGCTGCTAGCAAATACTGAAGTGAGTTTGGAAAAGAGTGAAGGAAAGAGTTGAATAGGGATGAAGCTTCTAGAAATGCTGGTTCTGCCCAAAACAGTACGGGAACTTAAACCCAACAAGAAACCACTTGTCTTAACTGGTGTCAATTACTAGTGCCCCTAAAGTTTTTTGTGAACTTAGTCTGGAAGTTGGGGCAGGGGAAGAAGTGACCGACTTGTTTTTACATAGTAGTTATACAGGTTCAGCATTGGAATTTGGCTGACAGTTGTGGCTATGAAGCATAAGGCAGAATAAGAATGTTGTCTCATGCAGTGTTATTAGCTCAGCTGCTTTTTTTTTTTTTTAGGCATTAAGTGAGCAGGTACAAAATGACCTGGGAGATGAAGAGCTATTTTAGGCGAAGTGCTATTCCTGTTGTGGTCTTGCCAAGGTTGCATGTGAGGATTTAGAGGGTAAAGAAACATCAAGCCTTTATATTGTCACTCCAAGAGGCAAAAAGAAATGCACCAGGGACACCTTAGGCACCTTTGCTCCCCATACCTGAGTATTCTGCCAATTCATTTTTGCTTTATTTAAAGTAGCCATCTGCTATTCATACAGATGGAGGTGAATTTTGAGTGGACCTGCTTCTTAGCCTTTGCCCCAGTAAGAGTAATGTTCAGCCTCTTGAGATGGACCATGATTATGCATGGTCATGCTCTCAATCTTCTCTGTCTCCAGTTTATGCTAAACTGTGTACTCTTGCAGTAGCATAATCCCTGATGCTGCTTTTTAGCTCTTGGAAGTTTCTCTAGTGTTCTGCTAGGAGTCTGTTCTGTTTATTATTGACAACATCTAGCTGCTTCATCCCAGTGAATTTGGGCATATGCATCAAAATCCAGACTGTCTCTGCTTGTGGTGTGTAATTCCATTCTCAATCTCATCGAGGCTTCTTCAAACCAGGTTCTGTTGTGTCCCTTGCACTTCTTGGAGTTAAGAACATTCTAGTCTGTAAGTGAAGATTATTCAAAAGACCTTCTTCAGCATCATCAAATTTAGCTTAAATTGGGACAAACACAAGAAAGAAGCAGCTCAACTGCATAAGGCACATACTGTTCCTGTTCAGTTTTACATGAACAGGGCCAAGTAAATGGAGTTCTTGGTTGTCTCACTTCTGTAATCTCAACAGTTGCTTTTGTCAGCCGAGGTTACAAAAAGCCTTTCACAAATATGCACAGGTCTAGTCACCTACTGTGAGAGCTACTGCTGCTGTATGTCTGTTGACACGATGGATCAATCATCTATTAACTGCTGATCCACCTATAGTATCTCTGCATCTGTCATAACACTGCAGTTCTTCTGTAGCTACATTTCGCTGGCAATTCAGTCCTCCTTGCTTTGACCAGTATATCCAAGATTTTCTGTTGACTTAGCTGAGCTCTCAATTTATAGCAGCACTTTTTGCAGTGGTCCCTAAAGTGCACTATTAAGTGTTCATACTGTTGGATTTTTAACATTTATATGTCTCCAAAGGCTGGATTAATGTATCTTTTTCAGACTGACACTTCTAAACTAGATGTAGCTCTCTAGTCTAAGTAAGCAAGCCCAAAACAGTGGCCAAGTGTTTTTGACTGATTAAAAGAAATTATCCTCAAAATTGGTTTCAAAGTAGGCTGACAAATGACCTCTTTGCAGCATGACAGCTTCTTTCACAGAGAAGCTTGATAAAGCCTCTTCTGCATGGCACCTTCTCTTGTAAAACCATTCATTAGCTACTTCTATAGGCAACTGCTCTTGAGTTTTAAGCAACCTCTGAAAGCCATGAGCATTATTACAGTGGCTAGCTTCCCTGTCTAACAATACTCTTCCTAATTCTTGTTAATTTTGTTATTCTACCCACATTGCATATTTACGAAGAGGAAAGAAGTTACAGGCCTGTGTCTGTTTAATTTCCTTTGCAGTGTCTAGGTTAGCTTGATTGATGACAATTTCTTCTTTGAGTCTTGGAATTCAGAAAATATGCTTCCTTTGCTCAGTCTTCTTGTCAGATTTCTGAAGTGTTGTTTACTCTTAATATCCTTTTGGGGGCTGCTGTCTTCATATGAGTCTCAATTTCTTTATTGGTCTGTATCTAGCACAGAAAATTTCAAATATTATTTTTCTGCTGTTCAGCAAGGAAGAGAAGGTATTTTATGTACATCTCAAAACATCTGCTACAAAGGTATGGATGTGTTCTGACTTGGAGAGATTATCAGAGTGTGAAGTCCCACTGTCCCAAGTTTGACTTGGAGTAGGATTGTTCCATAGCAATCTCGAGTTGCTTGACCTGAACAGAATGTTTTTCCACTACAGCTTTAGCTGTTGACAGACATAAATTCAGATAAACCTTTTTAAGAATAAGATCTTGTGGAAGAATGCTAATCTGATGTTTTACTCTTAGTATCCTGGTAGTTGTAATAGAACATGCAACTACTTAAAAATAATTAACCAAATAAACAACAAAAAAACCCAACCCTAACAAAAACACACACAAAAAAACAACTCACCAAAAAAACCCCAACAACAAAACAAAGCAAACCCCAATGCAAAACAAAACCAACAGGAAAAAACAAAACCCAAATGCAAGATGATTATAGTCACTTGGAGAATGTATCTACCAGTTCTGGTGTCAGAACTAAGTTCCCTTCCAACTTTTCTGTTTTCTTTTATTTCTAGCCTCTAAGCAGTATGTTACCTTCCCTGGGACTGCGTGTCATGCTTCTTGTATGTCTTATTGCACAAGCTGGTAACTGGAGGGGCTTGATCTGGTTGAGTAATTACTCAGTTCCTGAAAATACTAATGGAGACATCTAACACTACTAATTTGTTCTCAACTTCATTAGTGTTGGATGGCAGCAAGCATTTCATCCTACTAGTGTAAAAGGTCTGTTGTGGGAATCCTAATGCCTGGAATGACAGGTAGAAGGGATAGCTCTTGCTTCCAGTACCACAAGCATTTCCTTATGATACTCTGAAGGTTGCATACATGTATTCTCTAATGTGTTGTATATGTTGTGGCTAGCAACCATTTTCTATCACTAGAACTTGTTGTGGCCTCCTTTTTATACTAGACTGAAGCATTGACCTCAATGTTTATAAATACATAAAGGGTGAGTGCCAGGAGGATGGAGCCAGGCTCTTCTCGGGGATGCCTGATGACAGGACATGGGGCTATGGGTGGAAGCTGAGGCACAGGAAGTTCCATTTAAACATGAGGAGGAACTTTTTTCACTGTGAGGGTGACAGACACTGGAACAGGCTGCCCAGGGGGGTTGTGGATTCTCCCTCTCTGGAGATATTCCAAACCTGCCTGGATGCATTCCTGTGTGATCTTGTCTAGGTGATCCTGCTCTGGCAGGGGGGTTGGGCTGTGGATGATCTTTCGAGGTCCCTTCTGGCCCCTGACACTGTGTCATTCTGTGAATAATAAATCTTCTCCTTGAAGAAAACTAACTGCTTATCCTTGGCCATCGTGTTAGTGGAACTGACACAATTCCATTTTTAGGTAACTCTTGGCCCCTTTTCCTACTCACCATTTTCTTTTCTGTGGAAGTCTTATACTTGTTTCTATTACATGTAAAAGGTTGTTTTAGTAAAGGGCCTCTACAGAAGTTCTGTTGGCCTCAAACCCCAAGGAAATGCCTTGAGAAAGCTGAGGGAAGGTATCTTCTTCCCCTCTGATTTGTAACTATAATGTAAATGGACATGGTTGTTCATGGTTTCCATTATCCAAGTTAACTGAATTCCTGAAATTTTTCTCTGACTTAAGCACGTCAGAACATTTTCCTACATTCTTACAGTGTTGAGCACTGTAGAAGTTTTTATGAAGTCTAAAAAATAAAACATTAATGCTGTTCACCAGGGGTTTTTTTCACATCAATGATTGTAAATCAATGTTAAGGTATCCAAGTCATGGTGGGAACAAAGCTTTTCCAGAGGACCTGTTGCTGAGTTAATGCCCTGCATCTCCTGTGGGAGCTCTGCCTGTTTGAACTCCATGCACTTTCAGATTCGCTTTCAAACATGTTTTTGTTGAACAATGAAAGCAGTTAATGAAATAGGTCAAAAAAAGGAATGCATTTCAGGTAAAAATTCTATCCAAGTTTCCAGGTCACTATATATGTACTTGTTGACAATTCTCAACTGCAGAAATTTTCATTTGGTGTCACCTTTTGGTATGTGGCTTGTGAAGGTAATCCTGTGGAAAGGATTATCCCAAGAAAGTGATTGGTGATTCACTGAATCTGGGGTGGCTTGTGTTAAGAGCAAACTTGTTATCTGAGTGCTGGCATAAGTCCAGACTTCTGTAACCTCTCTAATTATGGGTCTTCTCAGATGCTCAGTTTGCTAACTCTTAGTTTTGAAACTAACCCTGTAACATTTACACCATGTGTTTCATAAATGACAAAGTTTGTAGGCTTTTAGTGAAGCTCCCTCACTTTGAGGGAAGCTGTCTGTCAAATATTTCTTAATTGAAAACTGCCATTTAATATACTTGCAGGGACACAAGGAACTCTGTGATGATTCTAGACTTAGTCACAAATCAGCATTTATGTAGCCTTACAGGGTAGTTTGAGGTGAAAAAGGACCTCTCAAGACTGTAGTCTAACTCTGCTCAGGTGGGATTAGCTTCTTTAACTCAGTTTCCTGTCTTCTACTAGATCCTAATCCTGTGAACAGTGTGCAAAATCAGTGGCATGATTTTTGGCTGTGACTCTAAGTATTGCTTTAGGTTCTAAACTTGAGGTGATGAAGCCTGTCTGGTGAACTTCCCCATTACAGACCTGCTGTTTCTCATAGCTTGTGGTTCTGCTATCTTAGTGAGGTGCTTGATTGCTCTATTATCTCTTGCTGTTAAAAGTGGAATACATGTTACAGCAATCAAGCACCTTGCCAGGGTAGACAGTAGTAATAACCTGGATAATCTCCTTGAGGGAAAAGTGATACAATTACAGTAAGGGTTCTCTTGTGACTTCGGACAGTTGGCAAGCATCCCAAGTGACTCATCTTTAAAAACGCTACAGAATTCACAACGCTTTATTTACTTAATCATAGAGAAGCTATAATTATTAATGAACAGACAATAAGGAGATGCGTACACATGGAAAAATGTCATCTTTGCAGGGCCAGTGAAGTAAGAGTATGAAATTATTTGTTGCTTTTCAAGTGATAATATGCCACATGAATTTGTCAGGTCATCAAGTCTGGTTTCTCTTAATGATGAGAGAAAGCTATAAAATGTTTTGATATTCTTGTCAAGCTTTAATCCCTTTTTTTTATTTAAGAAGATAAGCTTATTAAATAGTGTGAAATAAAAGCCTTGAATAAATGAATGGGCTTCATAAAAGGGAGTCTGACTCATGGACTTGTAAAGCGCAAGTCTCTAGACTCCTGCAGTGTCTCATGCCTCAGATTTGAAGCCAGATGTATTGGACACTGTTTACATTTCATAATGATCTAAGTTCCATAAAACCATGTAGTAATCCTGCTGCTCTACTAGCTCTTTAGTGTTTTCAGAGTACTTATGGGTAGACTGGCTTGCAAGTATCCCCTGAGTTTGTCAGCCTGTTTCGTTAACTTCTTGTTTTCTGCTCTACTCAAGTTGATTAAGACTTCTAAGGGTTTCTTTCCTGAGGATCTATGGGAATAATCACTTAATGACATGTTTTGATTCTGTTCCTGACATTTTTTGGCCAATACTAAAATTGTTTTCCCTTCTGTCAGAAGTACAAGTTATCATGCTGAGAGCAGAGTAAGTGATGACACTTGTGATAGATTTTTTTCATGATTGGGGGTTGGTGGAGAATACTAGGAAGAGGACTAAAAAGACCACAAGCAGAGCTCAGAAGATAGCTGAGCCAAATGATCTATACAGCAAGTGGAGAGGTGCCCTATTAGCACACCAAAAACTGTTAAGTTATTCTTGTAGAATCAGTTTCCTTTCATCAAATTGTCCACACTTCTAAGCACCTCACTTATAAAAAGTGCATTTATATTCATTTACAGGATGTGTGAGATGATAGACTTAAGCTCAGTGCAGTTAGAAGTTCTAAATTATGATGTCGCTAAACCTACTAAATGAACAGGCTATGAGATACAATGGTTTACTGTTAATGTACTTCTTGAAGCGTGAATAGTTGTGTCCCAGGTAAATCAAGCAGCAGTGTAAATAGTGGTGATGATCGAGCTCTTGTGGGAGAAAAGCCTTTGCAGAGTGAAAAGTTGATGTGCCTTAAAATGGAGTGAGTTTGGATGCAGGGAGGTAAACATTACCAAACAAGAGCTGCACAGACTTAAGTTCCACCACTGTTGTAGGTGGTCAGATCTCTGCTGTTTTTAGCCATATCCTTTCTGAAACAAGGAGCAGAGGTGAAGTTGCTTTTATGTGGCTGAAGTGGTGGTCTGCTTGTGGTCAGGTCTCCTTGAGGGGGCTGCCTTCTGAAGGTAAAACTTCTGGGACTGCTGCCTACTAGGAGACCCTTGGAAGCTCAGGGATGTTCAGCCTTTCTAAATGTAGTGAAGGAGAGCATCTACAGCCAGTAACATAGGTCACTGTTTGCAGGCTTCTGAGTGTGATCTGCTTAGTAACAGGTGAAGGAGGTGTAAGGCATTCCTCATGGGCAGGATTACTGGATGCTCTTTTGAAATGAGGCTTATTTCACTAAGTTAAAGTGGCTGACTTGAACAGCTTGGAAAAAAGCAACATAAACCTTAGTAGTCCAGCAATTGTTGTTACATACTGGCAAGTCTGCTTTGAAAATATTGCAGTGCCTCTAAAGAATAAGGAAAACTGTTGTCCTTGGGGCACCTATTTTGGAGAGGGCAGCCAAGAGTGTAGTGCATTAAGTAAACCTAAATACCTCTGAACTTCTGATCTGCATTGGCTTGGTTAATCCTTAATTTAAGTTGTGGGATAGCTTCATGATACTTGGCAATGAAGAGAACTAGTCAGAAGGGGGATTTCAAGCATGGGGAGGGACTTGTGAAGAAGGGAAACAAAGGTCTTTCAAACAACATTTTTTTTACAGCACGTTTGTTCTAGAATGATTGCATTTCTGTTCCGTAGCTTGACTAGGAAAACGGATTAAAGCTGCTTCCTTGCACTTAATGCTCTTAAGAGTGTTGTTTGATCTCCTTTGCAGTTACACAACATCAAATCAATGGGAAAGAGCAGCAAGTTTCCAGTACTGTTCTTAGCTCTTTATCTGAAGGGGAAAATACCCACTCAGCAAGGTTGAGCAGGCCTCTGTTGTGGCAAGCTCCTTCTGGCTGAGTAACTTAATATAGTATTATAATGGCATTGTCTTGTATAATGTATAGTCTTGCATATTTCACTTCCTAAATTTGTCCTTTTTCCCAAAGGAAATACTATCAAGTTTGCATATTTTTGCTGTTTGAATTGGTGTTAACTGAAATGAAAGAAAATCAATTTAGTAGCCTCACACTAAGAGTTCAGCTTAATGTCTCCAAAGTATGAATTTTCTATCTGCAGCACTTGCCTTGGGCAAGTGATGGGATTGTTGAAAGCATATTAGCTTGTTAATTACATTAGCTGTATTGGCCAGCTGCTAGCACTGCAGTTGGTTAAAGTTTTTTGTATACTAGACTGTGTTGTAAGGTGGATGGCTAATGTTGCCCTCCAGTGGCTAAGGTCTAGCTGGTACAGGGCCCGTTTGCACTGGCAATAAAGAATCACTCGTTTGGAAAGTCTGGGATGAAAGAGTAGGATGCTAGCTTAGATCTATTTTCTGCTTAAAGGCAAGTATGGGTAATGTGTGAGAACTGAAGTTTTCAGTATACTAAGGCTGGTTTAGGACTGAAGGTTTTGCCTTTGAGCTGTGGTTAAGGACTTATTTCAGGGGGGGTCTCCTCTAGTTGTTGTAGGAGTCCTTTTTAGCCACTGTCTCATCAGATCTGTTTCAATGTGATCTTGGCTTTGTATTGAAATAGCTGCTGGATTTGGCTTTGTGGTAGCTGCTTCTCTGTTAGCTTTATACTTTTTAGATATCCCTAAAATACATCTTTAGTGGATTCCTATGCAACAAGTTCTTAACGCTTGTCTAGAGCTGCCTGTGCTGGCTCTTTTAATCCATGGTTTCTTTCATAAACTGATATTCTAGTACATTTACAGGTCAAGTTGTATAAAAATGTCTCCATGGCTCAGAATGGAAGGGGAAAGCAATAAATCTGTCTCCATGAACTTCAGTAATGTTTTGAGGTTTGACAGAGGAAATAGCTAGCTCCTTTCCCTGTATGTTGGCTTGCTTGTATTGCAGAGCTAAACAATGCTGCTTCAGAGGACTCACCTCACTGCAGACCAGTTGGAGATAGATGAAAACTAGGATTTCAGCTTTGAAACTGTAGGTATAAAGCAGAAGGTTAAGGTGTGCGCGTGGCGTTTTTTTTTCAGTCTAAAACCGAGTCTTATTTTTGAGTACACGCTCTCTCCAGCCAGCCCCAGCTGCGGCCATGCTGTAGGGGATGCTCGGTGGACAGTGTCAGAGGCAGAAGGCGGCTCCCTGAGCAGACACGTATGTAACTGGCCGTTCCCGTGGGGCCTGAGCGAGGTCCAGGTCAAGCTCGGATGCTACGTCCCGTGCCTGTGGATTTGGGCTCGGACGCGCAGGGTGCGGTGCGTGCGAGTCGACAGCACCCAGGAACGGAGCGGTCCGCGGCGGTGCGGTTGGTGGGTGGATGTCCCCCGCCGCTGCACGCCCGGGGTCCCCTTCACCTTCTGGGCTGCCCCCACACAGTAGCATGCGGAGCTGAGAGGCGGGGGGATGCCCGGCGTAGGGCGTACTGGCCACCAGCCTCTCGGCCCCCGCCAGCTGCCTCTTGGCGGGACCCGGGCGGAGCCGCTGTCACCGCCGGGGGGCTAGAGGCGGGCGCGACGCTCCCGGGGGCGGTGCGGGGTCCGCGCCCCTCCCCGCGGCCCTGGGGCGGGGCGGAGGGCGCGGGCCCCGTCTCTCTTCCCGCTGCCAGCTGGCTCCGGGCTGGCCTTGCCTCCCCTTGCCCGGCCATCAGTTATTTATCTGCCTCCGCCGCGGTAAACATCGGGGAGTGCGCGCGCGTTCGCCGTCGCCGTTCGCCGACCGCCCCCGGCCCTTCCCCGCGGCGTGGCCCCGCCGGGAGCTGCTGCGGCCTGAGGAGCTGCCGGGCCGGCTCTGGCGGGTGCGGCCCCTCGCTGACCGCCTCCCCTCTGCGCTCTCCCCGCAGGACCTGTCTGTTCCCCGTCGGGCTATAAGAAGGCGGATGATGAGATGTCCGGAGCTACGTCTTCGGCGGATCTGGACGAGGCACCAGCCCGCACCATTTACTTGAACCAGCCCCAGCAGAGCAAGTTCCGCGACAACTGGGTCAGGTACGGAGTAATCCTCGCTTTGTCATTTCCAGGCGGTAGCCTGTACACCCCACGGTTCTGGGTACGGAGGGTCTGGTCCCTTTCCGTGTGTCTTGTCCCTGCCCAGACCTGGTTTCGAGAGGATAAGCTGAGTCTGTGCTGGGGCAGCCGCGGTTCGCTCCAGCGGGCATCGGGTCTGGTTAGCGGTACCGGGGGAGGCGGAAAGGGGGAGTTCTGGTAGCATCAAGGGGTAAGCTTCTTACATCAACAGTAGTGAGAGTAGGGAGCTTGTAGAGCTGCGTGGGTAAGATGCGTGAAAAGATCTTCATTTCAATAGGGTCCTGTTTAGTAGGGCCACTGACTTTTGGAGTAACAGGACTTTACCTAATAAATAAGGTAACCCATGAAAATTTAGTGTAAGCTTTGTATAGTCTCTACTATGTAAACTCCATGGAGTGTTTATGGAATATAGTATCCCACTAAGAACAACTAGACTTAAGTGTAGGAAGTATAGGAAGGAAAAGAAGCCTGTCAAACAGGACAAGATTAACTACAGAGTCTACAAATTTCTGTCCCCATGCATACAAGGCTGTGGCCTGCTCGTTTTCTTAAATAGAAGAGCAGTGGGAAATTTCTTTTGGCATTTGGAGCCTTTCACTGTTAGGGGTGTGTGTTTAAGACTTCTGTTGGTATGATTAATGCCGTGTTGCAGTTTGGAATAACATAATGTGCGCTAGTCTGAGGACGCGTAACATAAGCAAGTGATGGCAGTGTTTGCCATACTTGCCCTGGGTTAGCTGGGTGAACAGATGGTTCCTGTTGTGACTAAGGAGGTGTTTTGTTTATCAGGCTTCTGTTTGTTAATGAAGATGTTTGGGTTATTGTTCAAAGAACAGTTACACATCGAGTGCCTTTATGAAAAGAGGTCAATCTTACATCCTGCTCAGATGATCACTTCCATTTGCTGGTTTGTGTTGTATTATCAAGGGCAATGGTAAGAATATCCCCTGTAAGGATACTAGTGTTTTGGGTAGTGGAGCAACTTTAGACAATATTTTCTTCCTCAACTTTGACTTGTATACTCTTCTGGGAGATTCGATGGTTTAGGAGCAGTTAATGACAGATTTTCTTACTGTCTTGGTTTTTCTATGTGGGCAGCAAATTGGATGTGTTCTCACTTCATTTTTATTTTCCCTTGAATTATGAGCTAACTGTTTTCTGTGGATAGACTACTTGCGCTTTTCTTTTACAGAAAGAAAAGCTGGGAATAGAGGGTTGGGGGGATCTGTAGTTTGTTTTCTTAAAGAGTTTGTTCTCTACTTGAATCCAGGTGTGTGACTGTTCCTGATAGTGCTGTTGTCAGCACCTGAGGGCTGTTGTGTCCAACTTGCTGTTTGGAAGCCATCTCCTGGTAGCTATAATTTTTTCAGTAACTTCTTGCAGCTTTGCCCCCTGACAGGAGCAGCTTGAGTCATGAGGAATATTGGTGTGAGAGGGATAGGATGCAACAGAGGTAGTGTAGTGGGAAAGTAGAGATATTTGCATTACCTGATTAGGCACCTGAACTCCTGTAGTGTCACTTGGAAATTAAGTTCACTTTGTAATATCTTGCTGCTGCTTCGTAAGAAAGCTTTGATCTCCGACTTTTTAAAAGAATGATGAGCTTTGGCTGTGCTGTCTCTGTTCCCTTGGATTAGCTTTCTTCCCTCAGCCCACTGGGAATCAAGGCAAGGTGACTTGAGCTTGTAATGTATGAGTAAGGGTGCTTTGTGTGGAATATGAGTGGTGGTTTATTTGCTCACTTGCTTATATATATATGAGTTTCTCTTGAACTGCCTTTCTGTGTTGCTTTTGACTTACTGTGTTTAGCTTCTGGATTCCTCCGTGCCACTGGATTTGAAGATGTATTGTCTCCTTGAGAAACATCAGTGTACCTCAGTGCCAGGTGCAGTGTAAGCAGCTGAAGATCTATATGTAAGGGCTTATGGAAAATTGAACTGATAATTACTTCATCCAGCACAGGTTTAGTTGTGGTATCAAGTATGTTTGATTTCATAAAAGTTAACTAGTACCTGGTATGGTTTGTTCAACATAAAATTGAATTATGTGTAATAGGAGCGTCTCTGTACTTGAAGTTCAGTAAAAAGTGAAACGTACATGTCCTGAAAACTTCTAGCCACTCTGTACACAGCTCTATGCCACTTAAGGGCAATAGTTTATAATTACACTCGGGTGTTCTGCCTTTGGGGGTTGAAGTCCACTAACTACTTGGATAAACCTAAGACATCCCTGGCTAGAGACATTGTGAGATAAGAGTTCTACAGAGACCTTAGCTGGCACATTTATTTTTTTTTTTCAGTGTGCTTTGGGAAAATGCTTTTTTCCCCGCTACTTGAAAATACTGCCTTTTATGTCTAGTTCAGGTGCAAAACACAAAATGCTGTCAGAACAGTAATGTTTCAGATTGCTAACTCTTCTGCTTTTGGCTTGATTCAGCACAGTGCAAATAATTATGTATCAGGAGTGCCAGCTTGTCTGGTAGCTTTGACTTAAAATGGTGTGTTGCTTGTTAGTGGTTTTGTTACTTTTTTGTTTGTTTTTTTTTTTTCTGCTGGAGTTTGTCATACTGCTTAAACCATAGCTCTTTATTGTTTGATTTATGTGATTACCTGAACAGTGGGGGAGATGACTCAGAAGTCATTATTTTATAGTTTGAAAGCAAACTTGCCTATTGCCTTGTAACACAGGGGTACCGGTGGGGTATGATGATAGGGGTTTGATTTCTGTCGGTACTTCTGAGATTACCAAACTAATGGCACGAATACCCTTCTGAATACATACTCAGTGAAGACTGGTTTATCTTCTTTAAAGTGAGAATGTTTACAGATCTGTTTTTCATATAAATGCCATTTCTTGATGTTTGTTATTTATACAGGAATCTACTCTGATGTCAGTGGCTTATGCTGAATGTGTAACAATGCTGGCTGGAACTTCCTTCCTGTGCATGCAGTAGAAATCGCCAGTTAAGTTATTTGAGCACTTGTTGCATGTGTTAATGTTGTTGGATAAGTAGTTGGAACTTCTAGTTTCTTGATCCAGGAAGCAAAAAAGTGCTCTGAACTTTAACAACATCTGTAATTGTTTCCAAATTTTTGAAGTATGTTGCTGTTTTAACTCTTCTTCTATGTAGTATTCCTATAATCAAGGCCTGGTAGTGTATTCTGGTGCAAGTCTGACTTAGACCTGGACTGCAAATTCAGCCTTGGTATGTGGCTTGAGTCAGAGGCTGGGGCAGAGCAGCAGTCAGGAAGGTCAAACTTTTACTTGTATGCTTTTAATATTTTTGTTGAAAAGCTTCTCATCACAACAGGATTTGGTGGCTTGATCTGTTAGGGAGGTCCCAAAAGAAGCGTTCTGATATCCAGAAAATCCTCAGGCCGTCCTTCAGATCCATAGAAGCAAAAGCTAACTTCTACTAGGAAAGATAACAAGCAAAAAAAGCCTTCAGTGTTCTATTTTGAGCTGTACAGAGTCTTAAAACTTAGTGGTGAGAATTAATTTTTCATTTCATAATGCAGAAGGACCACCACTAGGAGTTTAGCACTGAAGACTATAACAAGGCTTCTAGTAGCACCTCAAGTCCCTTGTTTAACAGGCTGCTGTTCATCTGCAGCTCCAGACAGTCCAATCAGTGCCTGCAGGATGTTTGCTGGTAACAAAATTGTAGGCACAGTCTAGGTTCTTAAATTTCAGCTGTGTTGCATTAGATGAGGCCAAGTGCTTTGCTTTTTCGGCTTCGAAATAAGTGTTGTAAAAGCTACTTATGATTTAGAAGTGTTAATGCTTTAAGATTATATGGAGAGGTTCTCGGTGGTGTTTGAGTCCCTGTTCCTGAAATAAGACTTGTTGGTAACACTAACCTTATTAGTACTGACTCTTGCAACATGCATATCGCAAGTAGTGTTCACTATGATAGGCAGTTGAAAATGTAAGTGCTGTAGTGCATCTGTCTCTACCTAACATTGTAGATCAGCATTCCACTTTTGTTGAAATGAACCTTTACTCTTCAGGTAAAGCTGTCCCTACTTGTGTTCCACTTATTCTTGGTAGAGTTCAGACTTAGGTCATTTGTGCTATTGCTTGTAATATATTTAGAAATCTCTTCTCTTTTTTTTTTTCATGTGGACAGATCACTTGCCTAACTGCAGAAAAGCATTTTGGAGTTCTTCAGAGAAGGGATGTATTATTCTGAATAGTACAAGTCTAATCATGTATTAAACTAATCCTCTAACTGCAGTTCTAAGTAGATGTTGTTCTTGGGTGAAAAGAAATTCTCAATGTTACTTATTTCTTGTAAATAACCAAAACCTTAGTTTTTCTGCACTGCAGCTGTTTTTTGATCCTGTAACTTGTGATTAAATAAAACCTTTTGTACAGCTGTAGGAGGATGGCTGCTCAAACACACTAAAGTAACTGGTATTGTGTGCCTGGTGTTGATCTGTTTCCCCACTGCCAATGTATTTGAAGTTGCTGTCTTTGGTCTTAGTGGGCTATTCCTAGGGCCAGAGCCCCTGGACAGTTAAACTGTTGTGTCTGGATCAAAAAATTTAACCACAGATGTAAGAGTTCTAGTGTTGTTCTGTTTGCTGCATGCTGAGTTCTTTGGCAACCTGCAATTGTTTGTTTGTGTTTTTTTGGCATGACTATGGATTTGATACATCAGCAGTAGCAATGCAAGCAGGGGAATTAAACTCTGTCGTTTTCTTCTTTTTGGATAAAGTCACTATCTGAGCAATGTTGAGGCACTGGAGCCAAACCTTAAATGCAGTCTGACTTCATGCAAACCAGACTGCTTTCCCACATATTTGTTGACAAAGTATTGGCTCATATTCAGCTGTGTGTACTGTCTTGTGACTCTGCATTTCTACTTAGCCCTCCGTAGCTGGTTATCTCTGGACGGAGAAATATGTGAAGAGACAGAATCATTTTGGTGATTCTTTGTGTTTGAATGAGGGTAGAGTCAAAACAGGTGTCTTTCAGGACTTAAGAGGGTGGTGTGTGTAATAATACACACTTCCTGAAGTCTCTTGCTGTACATGATTGGGTGTAGTCTTTTGCTAGATGCTATGGACATCACTGTCTCAAGTGTGGAAAAGGATAAAAGAGTAAGAAAGTCTCTTAAGTCAACCTCAGTAGAGCTTAAGAACAGTAATAACTGCTTTCTGTATAGTTTCTGTGGACTGTCAAGATATTTAGGTGCTGAGAAAAGTTAAGTTCACTTCTACCACCCCCATACTTGTCACCAGAAAAATAGGTGCTTAACTTGTGGTGACCCTTAGAATTCAATAATGGCTTTACAACTGAAGTTAGTGCTCTGGCTTTTAAACAGCTAGTTAATTTATGGGACTTGTTTTGATATGATGTTTATAGTCATTGTATCAATGCTGTGTGTTTACTGTGAAGCCTTTCTGAAGGTTTTGCACATAAACTAAATGTGGTACTAAACTTCCTTTATTAGACAGTACCATTTCTAGGTTAACTGTTCCATTCAGCTCAATTTTATTGAGCTGTACTTGCTAGCAGGGCTCCTGAAAAGCAGGAGCGTATTTCTGTAGTGATGACCTGGCAATATCAGAGTATGCTGAAACAATACCCAGCCTACAGAGCTTTTAGTGCTGTTTGGGAACAGTCTTTGTCTAATGTATTTGTTACTGAAAAATAGCCAGGAGTCTATTCCCCTTTCTGTAGGGATTGCATGAATAGAGAACAAATAAAGGCCTCATCTGTTTGCATGCTGTAGGAACAGCCTCTAGGGTACAGGAGTAAAAATGCTATCACTTCTATTAAGCGTAGCCATGAGGGTTTGGTTTTAGGTTAAACTGAGCGTAAGCAGTTAAGCTAATGCCTGCTCTGTATTAAGACTGCTGTGAGCACTACTGTAGGAGGCCTTTCAGTGGATGTAACACTTGCTTTGGCAACATCCATTACGTTAGTTTCTGTCGTCTTTCACTGCCTGTGAAAGAAGCCCTGCTGATACTGGGGCCATTTGGCACAAGATAACCAAAGTTAGAAATTCTGAAAAAATCCTTACACTGTTAGGAGATGATCTTATTGAACTAGAGAGTAGTAATTAGACTGCCATGCTTCATAATGCATTTTAATGTATTTTTTGTCTTCACATTGGGTGTTATTGCTTCTGAAATGGAACCTGTGCATCAGGGTACATAACACTGTGTGTTAGCAGAAGTGAGGGTAATCAATGAGTACTGCACCTGCCACCCTACTCTTTTACTAGGTTTTGGTGTAGGACACAACACTAATGATGCATATTACTATAAAATAATGATACAAAATTATTTGGCATGTCTGTACTAACTTAGATTTCTACTTGTTTTAAACACTTCTAAACCTCTGTGGCTGGTTATCTAGCTCACAGCTGTTTGCTTCTTTTAGTTTTGTTTTTATTTAGTTTATTTTTCCATCTGGTTATGTATGATGTTTGCAATTTAATTTGAAGTAAACTCTTATTCTGAAGAGTTTCAGGGCTTTATTGCAGCCAAACCCAAAGCATTCTGTCCCACAAAAACCAAGTTCTGGTAGAACTTGACCTGCAGGGAGTTAGTGGACTGATTTGATAAATTGTGAGTCTCTTAAACCTGATAGAAACAATTTTCTCCATTAATTATACAATTTGAGGAAGAGGGCTTATAGATTGGAAGATGTGGTCAGTTCCTTCTGTTAAATGGGAAGAACAGGTCTTCCAAAAATGCGGTGATGCCTTTAGTTGCATGCTATAAATGACGTCCTGGTTTGAGTGAGAACAGAAAGAATTCTCTTCAGTGATTTTTACTTTTCAGCTCAGCTCTTGTAACTAACTGCACTGTCACAGTGTCTGCTGTGAGCAGTGACAACACCCCATGTTTAGAGTCAGTACCAAGGATTGGTGTGCAAACCAAGGCCACTGCTGGATCTTGGGTGCCACACTGGGGGCTGCAGAAAGTGAAAGGCTGCACCTGCAGGGAAGAGTGGACAGGGCAGGTGACCTCAAACTGAACAGTGAGAGGTATCCATCCCATATAGGTCATATTTGGTATAAAGAGAAGGGATCACGAGGGTCCCCTCTCTTTGCCCTCCTGGCCTGCTTTGCTCAGCTTGATTCTTGTCCTCTTCTGGTTTCTTCTGAGAAGCATCCAAAGAGGACTCTGTCTATTCTGCCTCCAACCCTGATCTGTGTGTTCCTGAATCCAGTACCAGAATCCAGCCCCTGAACACAACTCCTATCTGTTGCTGGGCTCAGCCTGGGACTTGCACAGTGACTGCTCTACAGCATCGGTGGTGATGGTGATTGTAATTGCCATTGTCATGGGGGGGGGTTGGGTTTGATGCTGGTATTGTATATATTTGTATATGTTCCATTTTTAATATTATTATTGTTATTTTCATTAAAGCGGTTCTTATTTCCTTTTCTGATAGTTAAGTGTCTCTCCCTAATTCCCTTTCTCCTCCCCTTTGGGGAGGGAGTGAGGGGTGGAGAGAGTGTGTTTGTTAGAAGTTTCAGGGGCTGCCCTGACCCTAGACTCAGACAAATGAGAATCACAGAATTTCTAAGACTGGAGTATACCTCCAAGATCATCAAGTCCAGCCTATGACCCAACTCCATGACATGAGCTAGACCATGTCACTAAGTGCCACATCCAGCACCTCTAGGATGGCAACTCTACCACCCTGGACAGTCCATTCCTTCCCTACGGAATTTGGGAAGTGGCGAAGTCCTGTGAAGATATGAAAACAGTCCCACTGGTTTGTGTGTTTTTGTTGTTGCTTTGTTTGATTTTTTTTAAGTTAGTAGACACTGCTGTTTGAAGCTGCCAGGAGTGTTTTCTGCTAAAGTTCAAATGGGTTACTTGTAATATAGTTGAGTACTCCAAAGCAGTTTCATTGTTTGTGTGGATAACTTAGGACAACAGATTTACCTCTGTTCTACAGTACTCAACAGTCTTATTGGGAAATATTTCAGGGTTTGTGTCAGTGGCTAGGCAGAAGAATCTCTTTTTAACTGAAGTTATGACCATTTTTGTTTTCTTGACTGTGTGTGAACTTGTATGTGTGAGATGTCATTGGATTATAGAGGAACTGGAGTGCAGGAAAAGATGGAAACAACAGGTGCTTGGGCTATGGACAGTGGTAGCTCCAGAGCTGGATGGCAGGTCTTTTGATGTGATGTGATGTAGTTCTTTGTCTTGCTCTGGCACGCTTTAAGCAATACTATCTTGCAGGATTCAAGTTTTGCTCTTTTTTTTACTGCATAAGAACAAGTCTTGCTCCTTAAACAGTTCTCTGCTCTCACTTGAGCTCAATCTGTCAAACTGTCTAGAATATTTAACTACCACATACATTCCCTTTTCTTAGTTGATGGAAGCATGCAGACTGTATACAGAATGGTGAAACCCTTACAGGCTGGAGTCTTCCTCTGCAGGAGCTCTGGTCTCAAGGATTTATTTGATAGAGTGAGCCTCTTAGATTAAATTGGGGGCTGCATTGGTTCAGGCAGAAAATTGTTACCTGCTATAATAAGTAAACACTCTTTGCCTAGGACCTAGTTTCCAGTCAAACAGTAATCACTGCATAGGTCTATAAGAAGTTGCTCCTTATAAGGCTTTATGATGTGTTCTTCAGAGAGTTCATGAACAGTTGATTTGTCTCCTTACTGAGTTTCATGTTGAAAATAGACCATCTTCCATATGTGCAGGCAGGTAGATGATCTTGCACTGTCATATGCATACAACTATTAAAAACCTTGTTTATGGTAATTATCTGTAACTGCCTAGCCAGGATTCTGCAAGGCAGCATTATTTGTGGGCAAGATGCTCCTATGAATGAGCTTTCTCTGTACCCAGTGTAATAACTGCCTGTTGGTGATTTGTTCATGTATGGTATGCTGGGGTGCATTGAGTGTGTCCAGCAGACTGAGGGAGGTTCTTCTCCCCTCTGCACAGGTGAGACCTCACTTGGAGTATTGCATCCAGTTCTGGGCTCCCCAGTTGGAGACAGGGACCTACTCTAGAGAGTCCAATGGAGGGCTACAAGGATGATGAAGGGACTGGAACATGTGCCTTATGAGGAAAGGCTGAAACACTTGGGGCTCTTCAGTCTGGAGAAGAGAAGACTGAGAGGGGATTTGATAAATGTTTATAAATATCTGAGGGCTGAGTGT
>JANIJG010024856.1:1697-29496 GCA_024611175.1 Megaceryle torquata
TATTTCTGATAAAATTACCAGATTATCTATGCTTTGGAAAGAAGAGGGTATACATATGCTATGCATTTGGGTAGAAACAAAATGAAATTTCAATATATATATATTTATAGTTATGTTATAAAGGAATGTTTTATATTTGACATCCTTACAGCATTTTTATCAATAAAGCATCATACAAAAGTCCTCTTCAAAATTCCTTCTTTGTACAGATAGTTCTCTCAAGGAGAAGGTGGGAGACAGTGATCACGGATGGCAGATATTAACCATATTGTTTAGTGCAATAGTTGAAACTTTAGGTAGGGTAGTGATAAAGACTATTAAAATTCCTCAACTGCATGATGTAAATTCTAATTCATTCTAGAGTTCTAAATTAAGAAGAATATAGAGGAATGTCTTGAAAGTAAACAGGGTTTTCTTTTTGTTTTGCCTTTTTTTTGTTGTTTTTTGTCATTTTGTTTTGTTTGTTTCTATTTTAGAGACATATTATTATGTATCTCCTTTGGTTGGTGCCTTTTTTTTGGCTCTGACTCCCATGGGGATTGTCATAGCTGCCAAACACCCAGCTACCAGAACTGTTCTCCATTCAGGATGGGAGCCTGTTATAACTGCCATGATTATAAGCAGGTAAGTCTCTTTGCCTCGCATTGTCTTGACAGTTGAGAGTCATCCTGTGTCTTTATGTGTCTTAACACCTTATTATACTTAAAAGAAAGATTTAAGTAGCTTCTGCAAAGTAGAGTGTAAATAAACTTTTGTCTTCCCAAAACAAGGAAGTTACAAAGTTAAGTGGCAGGTGGGAAGGAGTGGGGGAGGCAACAGTAGCGTGTGGCAATGACTGAGCAGAAGTGTGCCATATCAAATGAAGAAAATGCTGAGCTCTTCATCTCCAATTAAGATTATACATTGACCTAAGAGTTTATTTAATCCAAAGAAAGTTGTGAATCTTAAAAGCAGAGTGATTGGCTGAAATTCTGTGCTCTTCTTTATATAAGAAGTCATTTTTATTATATAACTAACTATAGTGATAAATAGAAGCTGAGAATGAGGTAATGGGGAAAAGGGAAAGATGAATTGGGAAGAAAATTGTGGCTTGAAGATGTTCTAAAACAGATGACTAAAAAGGTTTTTAAATATCAATGTACCTGCTTGCCTTATTCTAAATATTGTACTTTGGCTTTCAGTATTGGTGGCCTTATTCTGGACACAACTGTATCTGATCCTAATTTGGTTGGAATTGTTGTTTACACCCCAGTAATTAATGGTAAGACTGACAAAATTATGTGCCACTATGTATCAATTGATATACCTTGGTTCGACAGAAGTCTCTTACAGTAAATTTCTGTTAGGATAAATAGTATCTGATAAATTAATTAAAAGTTTGGGTTTTGATGTCAGCAAGTTGTTTATTTGAACACCTAAGGAGTGCTTTCTGATTTTATGTACTGCCACCTTTAAAGCATGTGAGAAGTAGAAACCTGAAGTATGCCTTAAGAAACTGAAAGTGTAAGTACTGAAGTAATATATGAAAATATTAAATAACCAAATATTATATTGAAACAGTTATGGCTGAGAAAAATGTTAGATAAAATTTTATTTCAAACTCTTTTTTTTTTTTTTATGAACATCCAAGGACAAATTTTCAAAGCAGTACTTTACTAGTTACATGTAATATACTTAGGTATAAGAACTAATAGGGATACTAAAGGCAAGTAAATAGATTTCTCAGGAAAAATGGTGTTTCCCATGCTTGGAATGCACTTTCCAAGTGTGTAAGACTGTATTTGTGAAAATGTGATCCTTACATGTCCTATCTTCCAACAATAACAAGGCAAATTTTACACTAACACTTAATATCTTATTAGACTGATGCAGTTAGAAAATGCCTTTTTTTTTTCCCCCCCTAAAATCTCACAGAGTTGATACACATTTGGTTTGCAATAATTATAGTCACCAGGTCTGTTTCTGCTGCATTACTGCCTAGCTGGTCTTTTCCCCTTTTGTATTTCTCAATTTTATTTCTTACGTTATTTTGCACTTTTATCTATTGTTGATTTTTAAATCATTTCTCCAATTACCAAGATCATACTGACTTCTATTTTTTTACTTACTAAGTGTTTTTGACTTGGCCTTTGTAAATTCCATATGAGTATATTCTATTCTGTTTTCTAAGCTATGAGTTAAATGAATTATGAACATTTCTTTTCCACTGTGATAATAAAATGTTAATATGGACACTGAGTTTTAGTTTTGAACCACATTCCCCTGACAGAATTAATTTTCCAGAGGTTGCTAATGGAAATGTAGCATGGAACAGTGCTGAAATATTTTGGTAAGGTTGTATCTACAAATTGAGAGCTAGTGTATCCACTGCAGTGACCATTAGGCAAGCTGTTCAGTCCCGAGGAAGAGATCGCATTGTTTTGACAGAAGCAGGTGCTTGGAATATTCATGTTAACTTTTTATTTACAGCTTTCATATCTTCTAGATGCTTATAAATTGCCTTTTAAATATTTTGTTCCAATACTTTTGTAGGAATATAAATTTCACTGATACACAGATTCCCCAGATCATCCTTTTTGCCCTTTTAAAAGATATATTTTCTGTTTTCTCCATTACAGCCCTCTGGTATTCTCTAACCTCCAAGATAATCAGTTTGCAAAAATGATCACTGCTAATTCATGGATTTCTCATCCAGCTCTCTAAATTTAACTTACCCTCAGGCTCTAATACAGTATCAGTTTGTGATCAGATATCACCATTTTTATGAAGGCGGTAGACTAAAGGAACTGAGTATTTCAATCTTCCATGGAGCGTGTTGCTCGTTCTACTTTCCCATTAAGATCCTATGCTTCCTTTCTTATTTCTAATATGAAACATTTCTGTCTTGACATTTGTGTTCCTTGCTGACTGTAAATTAATTTTTACACTTCAGCCTTTATCCTTCCTTGCCTGTGCCTTGTCTTTACATTAATTCAAAATTGAAAGTATTTGCATCTACTTCTTGTGTGTTTCCATTTTGATTTCCAGATACAGATTACAGATAAAGAGCAAGGCAAACACGTTGATCTTAACTTTTTTGTGCTTTACATCTGTAACTTTTCATATAATAATCCTTTTTGGCAATGCCCTGGATTTGCTTCCTAAGAGAAGCAATTTTTTTGTTGTTTCTTACTGTTTTTCCTTAGACTTCTATTTATGTTTCAGTACAGTACCAGAGTACTTCTGGATTTTTTCTATAGACTTACTTATTCTCTATGGACTCATTTATTCTAGACCTGCTTCCTACAGTGGATACAGGTCTCATGGATACACACCCTTCTTAAGGCCCCATGCTCCTACCAGATATTGCAGTTATGATGGTCTTTTACCCTGTAGCAGTGATGGACTGCTCTTGTAAGTGGAACTATGCCTCCTGTTCAAGATCATTTTGTTTCATAGAAATTGGCTGTGAAACATGGATTACCTGTGTGTATACATTTTACCTTTTTAACATTTTTAGCTAATGATTTAAGTAAATAATTTTAATTGCTAAGAATGACAGCTTACTGTAAGCATGCCTCTAAAGGAAAGAGGAGTAAATGTACCACTTTGGTTCTTATTTATTTTCCTAAGTTTATTAACAGAATTAAGTCAATGTGCATGCATTCTTTTGAGCTATCTTTAGAGGAAAAAAAAAATAGCCAAAAGCTATATGTAGCCCTGGATGATTAGCTAAAAAATCAAAACATCCCTGAAGAATTAGGCAGGTGGAGGAGAGGGAAATCTGGGGCTATTGAAGCAGGCAGGGAGAGAAAGAGTCCTTGAAGAAGGCAGGGACAGCAAGAGGAATACTTGTAGCTGTGGCAGTACCACAGTGGTCCTGTGGTGATGCTTCCTGGGGTGGTTGTACCACCCACATTCAAAATGCTGCTTTTTCATAAGAAGTTTTGTATTTCTAGACTGTTCTTAGCTTTTGTCATCTGCCCCCTGGACTATTATGCAACGCCTGAGAACGTTATTTTCCAAACCACACCAGGTGCCTTATCCTGTTGTTCATCTGGATTTTCCATGCTTAGCTCCATTTTTCCCCATTAGGTGTAAGGGCCATTCCAGTGAATGATTGTGCTCAGTGTAAAAATTTTTTTTCTTCTATTGAGACGATAGCTCTTCCAGTGCAACTTGTACCCATTGCCCCTTGTCCTCTCCGTGTGGCTCCTTGTGAGAAGAGAGCCTCCATTCTCTTTGTAGCTGCCTTTTAATTACTGGAAAACTGTGATGAGATGTCCTCTGAGACTTCTTCTCAGGGAAGAAAAGACATAACTCCTTCAGTCTTTCCTTATAGAGCACATTCTTCAGCCCTTTGATTATCCTCATGGTCCTCCTTTCAACCTTCTCCAGTCTGCTCACATCTTTCTTGAATTGTGGGACCAGAACTGGACCCAGTACTCCAGGTGTGGCCTGACACAAGAGTGGGATGATTGCACCTCTGTCTCTGCTAGTAACCCCCCTGATTTGCCATTGTTGCTGCAGTGGAGCACTGCTAATTCACGTTCATCTCATCCAGCAGGACCCTGGGTCCCTTTCAGCAGGGTGCTTCCCATCATCGCAGATCACTGGTCTCTTTGGTTGTGTCATCCCAGGTGCAGGGCTCTGCACTTGTCTGTGTTAAACTTAATAGTCTTCCGGCCTGTCCAGTTTCCTCTGTAAAATGTCTCTCTCTTCTGACCTGTCCATCTCACTACTCAGTTTAGTGTCATCAGAAAACTTGGTAAGAGTGATTCCAATCCCATCATCCAGGTAATTTATGAAGATCTTGAACAGTGTGAGGCCCGGTATCAATTCCTGGGGAACCCACATGGGACAGGCTGCCAGCCTCCTCTAAAAAAACATTGATCACCACCCTCTGAGTGTGACCTCTTAGCCAATTTCCTACCCATCTTGCAGACTACCCATCCAGTCTGTAATTTGCAAGTTTGTCTAGGAAGAAGCTGTTGGAAACTGTCAAAAGCTTTGCTGCAATGGGTGTGACATTTGCCCTCTTCCAGTTGTCAGGGACATCCCCTGACCTCCAAGACTTTTCAAAGATTTTAGACAGTGGCCTTGTAATGATGCCATCCACCTCACATCCTCTTCATCATCATAGAATTTTTGTATAAGTTTTTTTTTTCCTAATGGGAAGTATATCAAGAGTCGTCACAGAGAAAGTAGAGTCTCCATTGCTACAATTCTTCTAAAAATCAGTTATTCAGATACTTATCCTTTCAGCCTGTATTCTGAATGGCAGAAGTTTATAGTTAATCCTGCTCTGTGGCAAAGGGGACTGTACAGATTAGCTCATGAAGTCTTCTCCAGCCCTGTGATTCTGTGTATGTAATCTGTATTTATGCTTGTGGTGGTGAATGCCTTTGCTTTGTGTTATTTACACTTGTCAGCAATACTGACCTAGGAAGGTAATCCAGCAGTGGCACAGCTATGCGGTACTAATTCCAAGAGGGATTTCCAAAGAAGAAGGAGCAATAAAAAGGAGCTTCACCCATGAGAAAGCAACGGATTGAACATTTGGGAGGAATCATTTGCACTTATCGTGAATTAAAACTGATCTCCAAATATCCCAATTCCCAGTTTAGATATTCCAAATATCCAGGGATACACCAAAATGTAGGCCAAGTGTTTTGGTTTTCTTTAATTTTTGTTCTTAGCCTGTATATAACTAACAAACATTCTAAAGATGTTTGTCTTTTTGACTTTTGTATATAGGGAACTGTGGTAAGCATAGAGTAAGTTGGTAAATTTGCAAAAATATTGCCTACTAGAAGAAAAAATAGTTGAAATTTACCACTTGAACCCTTTTGTATTTCAGGTATTGGTGGTAATCTAGTAGCTATTCAAGCTAGCAGAATTTCTACCTACCTCCATTTACACAGCATTCCTGGAGAGCTGCCAGAAGAAGCCAAGGGTTGCTATTATCCATGCAGAACCTATTATGGCACAGGTATGTATTAGTTAACTGCTAAAATTGCTGTCTCCTCTCTTCCCCCTGTGTGCCAGACTGTACCACCAGTGAGAAATGGCAACCAACTGGACTTGTTGCATGCAGTTCCAAGGTGGCAGAGGATTGGCAGTTTCCTTTGCCTGCAGCTATTTGCCTGTGAAAATCACAAGGAACTTCCTGCAGGAGGTGGTGTGAGGAGGAATAACCTGGCAAGGGTCAAAGAGAGGGACTGATGAATCAGGACGCTATGATACCCACTCGGAACAATTTCAACCTTCATCTTTCCTTAGCTTCTTTACCTGATCTTAACCTTTGTCATTTAACTCCAGAAGTTCAAACCAGTTTCCTGTTAGGACCAAACTTTATGTCTGTTACTGAGCCAAGTCCCTGCTTTCCATTTACCAGTTGCTATTTTCTTTCTAGTTTCTTGCTTCACAGCTTATTCCTCCCCCCTTTCCTAATAATGTAGTAACTGTGTTGAAAGGTGATGTGTCAACAGTATGTATTACACCTTCATGTTTCTGAAATTAATTGGAACAGATGAGGAAATGATACTTGTGGGATTACTTTTTAGAAGAAAAAGGTACTTTGAGGAGGTCTTGAATATGATGTCACAGAATCACAGAATTTCTGAGGCTGGAATAGACCTCCAAGATCATCAAGTCCAGCCTGTCACCCAATGCCATGACATCAGCTAGACAAAAACATGTCCAAAACATCTTTCCTAGGAAGACTTTAGGATGTCATTGCAGCTCCAAAAAAAAAGTAGATGGTATTACATGAGTATAGAATGAAGGAAAGACCATTTGCACTGTCTTCTGGAAGGGCCCTGCTTAACTTTTCTGGCAGACACCAGAGATGGCTTCTTTTCCCCCTTGTGAAAATTCTCAAGGAGTCTTTTAGCAGAAAATAATGCCTGCTGTTCCACAACAGTCAATGCTGTGGAATTTCAAAGTAGATTTTAATATTAAAATGAATAAAAAAATCTGATACTGTAATAGAAGAGCTTAACTGATTTATTTATTTTTTTTATTGTAGGAGTAAATAACAAATCAGCCCAAGTTCTGCTTCTTTTGGTGATTCCTGGACACCTAATTTTCTTGTACACAATCCACTTAATGAAAAGCGGTCACACTTCCTTGACTCCCATCTTTATAGCAGTATATTTATTTGCAGCTCTGCTACAGGTAAGAATAAGTACAACCTGGAAATACTTGTGTAAAATCAAGTTCTTGAAGAAAATAATGTTTTATCTGATTTGTGAAATCTCATGAATAGTACAGGAAGGTTCTGAAATCTCATGAATATTACAAGAAGTTATGGGTTAATATAGGCTTCCAGCACAGTTGAAGTAACTAATTATCTCCACATGTATACAGCTTACACAGATGTATCTTTATCGTGAGTGCTTTTGAGAAGATATTTGACTGCATCTTGCACTTTCTTTTTCATATTCTTATTGGAACTATTGCATCTAAAACCTCCATCATTTTAATCAGGTAGAGAGGAAATGGAAAGAAGGAAAAGTAGCGTTTGTGAATAATGAGTACATCAAGGAGAACTCTCAAAGAAATCTCCTAAAGTGGTTCACATTAGTGTTTTACTTAACACAGTCAAGTATGCAGTAGATGAGAACGTTACGGCTTCCTTGGTGCATTCTTAATATTTATTAAAATTGAAATTAATCTTACAGTTATCACTGTACAAGGAATTTCATTAATTGCCTGACATTGTTATATTCTTTTCGCTGATCTTACCTAGTGGTCTGTCCACAGCAAGGGCAGATCTTGAAAGATGCCTTTTGAAATAGCAGTATCTTAAAGTGAAATAATTGCACTTTGAGGAATCAGCAATACAAAATGAAATGTTTTTATTAAATCCACAGCCAATTTTTAGCTAAAACCTGGCTGAATTTACTATAATGTTTCACTGTACCCTGAAAATGAAAATTGACTGTTCATGTTACACAATAAAAATAGCTGAAATATCCATAACTTTAATACACATACTGCTTCTAAAAATAACCAGTGTAGTTTTAAAATACAAACAACATTATCATCAGACAACCCTTGATAAAAAATAGAATTTTTAATGTTCTGAATTGTGTTTCTATGTTTAGCACACTGCTATTTCAATTAAGATTGGTTTTGAAAATAATTTTTTTTTAATATAACTGGTAACGTGCCAACCTTTGCAAGTGTTACTAAAAGTTATAAATGACTTTTCATTTTCCTCTTACATAATATTCCTAGTTTCCAGCCTTATCTCTTCCTTTATAACATGTTTTCCTGAGAAAATGATGCTATTCCTTCATTTTGTCTGCTGTGGCTGGCTGTCCTCTCTAACAGTTTTTGAATCCTTTGGCCCATTTCAGTCAGGTTTGTCCAAGTCTCAGCTCTCTCAGTGAATTCATATAAGCTTAATAAAAACAGGTTGGGGAAAAAGTCCCTGTTAATGCCTCTGCTGAAGGTAAGCCTGCAGTGTGATTCCAGCCATTATCAGACTTCAGATATTTCACATGGGAATCAACCTGAATTCATAAACCCATGTGAAATCCACACAGTCCTTCTGCTCACAGAACTGCAATTGTAGTACTTTTATTGATACAAACCTTTTCTTCAGCAGCAAAGGACGGGGTAAGATATGAGAAATGCAGACGTTCAGCTGCAAACCAAGTTAAGGCAATCAGGCAGGACTTTCAGATCACACAGTAATTCAGACCCATCATTGACACCTATACACATGTAAAGTTGATTCTTATAAATTCAAGGGCTGATTAGAGTGTTCAGTTTTGCAGTCATGCATCTCCATTGCACCCCATATATATGTGGAGTGTGCACTCCACACCTGATTTTCTTGACTTTTCACCCATGAAGCAGACACTGAGCTTTTTTCTTCTTTCTTCACTTCCTTTTACAGACTTTTTTTTTTCCTCTGTATCATGTCTTTAGCCATTGCAAGCAGTTTGAGATGTATTTATTTTGAAACTGGGGAATAGTATTGAGCACTAGAACTTCTTGTGGGTCTTGATAGATTTACAGTATGGAACCCCATGTTTTCTAACACATTCTGGAAATACTTAATAGAGGTTTTTCCCCATTTTAATTATTTTGGCATTTTTGTGGAAGTATTTATTGTAATTTTGTATACTTCTAATTAGGGCTGATTTAAAATCTTCAGGGAGGCAATTTTTACTTTAACCCTTAGATCCTGAACGTATTTTATTTCCCTGTAGGTCTGAAGCACTTCCCTGCTGCAGTTGCATGCTTTTAAATTTCTCCTTTCTCAAGGAAAACACTTAAATATTCATACTCATTCCTCTTCCCTTTTTTCAGTGACGTCATCTATGCACCTGGTCATAGTACAGAACAGTTTTCAAGCTGCCATTTCTTTTGGCATAAGCCAAGATCTACCGATCTCATTTTTTCCAGAATTCTTTTATATTTTTGTTCTCCCAATAAGAGCTTTTCCAGTTCTGCTGGAAAACTGAAAAACCTCACGTTAATTATTGTCATTTCAGTTATCAACAAACAAATTCATCGACAATCTTTTGAGCAATGAGAGATCTGCTTTCTAGGCTGTTTTTATAACATATTGGACTTTGCATTTATTTTCACTTTGCATAAAAGGCATATTAAAATGGGTCACAAAAATTAAATGGGTCACAAAAATGACAAGCCTGCTTGCAGGGTATATCTTTTATGTTTGAGATGGTAGAAAATTTAGTAGAACATAGTGATTCCCAAATGTAAGAGTTAATCGTGGTCAGTCTTCTGTTTGAAGTATTGCTACTTTGCCCTTTCCTGTTCCTTACTTATACTGAGCTGAGGGGCAGAAAGGGTAGCTGAATAATGATTATGGTAATATTCCACCTATTTACATATTTTCCACTATGATAAAAAATTAATGCCAAATTAAAAAAAAACCAAAAACCAAAACCAAACAGCAACAACATGAATTTTCTATCTTTAAAATTCAAATGACTGTTGTAAGGTGTTTAATTATTTAATGACATATTTTACTGTGTGTGGACTGAAACAGATTGTTAATTAACTTCAAGATTCTGTTTATTATCTGATTGTCCATCTCTGTGTTTGTTTAAAATGGAGAGGAAGGGGTTAGGGAAATGACAAAAGTAGAACTGGGATGTTATAGTAAGCTGAAAAAAAAATCAAGGAAATGTTAATACAAAAACTTGAATTATGACTTTTGGTTTTCTTTCTTCCTCTCAGCTTATGCTATTCCACTTCATCTCGATCATAAATTTGTAACATATATATGAATTCTGTCTTATTAAGATTTCAGATTGCCTATAAACTTCAATATTCTTCTTCCCAAAGTGATAAAATGGAATTTATTTGCCTTGCAAGCTCTATACAGTATTACTGAAGTTCCAATGAGATAGTTAATTTCTTTTTCATCCAATTCTGATATTTTCTTTGTTTGATTCTTTCTTTTTTTTCTTTCTTTCTTTTTTTTTTGTCACCACACATGCCTACCAGCTTCTTTCCTCTCTTCTCCCTACCTATTCTTAGATATTAACTCCCCAGTATGTCATTTAATTGGAATATTTATGGGAAATAAGTAATTAATGTGACATGATATGCATTAACAATAATATCGTTTAGTTGGTTTTGACCAAAAATATGCTGTGTAGTAAAACAAAGTAAAGTTTCATTGAGTATGTAGTTGTTTCTAAAAAATATTAAGATATTTTAAATGAGTAGCCAGTATTATGATCTGCATTCTCTCTGGTTCTCTCTGAACAAAACAGATCTGAGTTTCTAGACTTAGTAAAACCCAGAATTTATTTTCTCTTAAGTTTCATACCTTTAATAGTACAGTTGTTTCTGGGTTTTAAAGAAATACAGAATCATGAAATGGTTGTATTAAAATCTAAGGCTATACTACCTTTAACTTTATTGGGGCAAGGATCTCACAATTACATTTTCATAAAGGTGAGGAAAACTGCAGAAATAGTTATCTACATTCAACTAGAACTTTTAGGCTTGAGGTCAAAAGGTCTGAATTAGCTCTGTAGTAGAGCAGTTTGGTATTTATGAATGGCAGCACGAGAGGAAACTATATTAAGAGGAAGATAGACCCTTTAAGTATGTAGGGTACTTCACATAATGCAGTGTGTGGTATCTGGGCAAGCCAATATACATTAATGAGAACCAATATATTGGTTTTAAATGTTTTGGATTTGGTGAGTTGCCCCTATTTAAGAGAAATAGTAATTTCTTGAAAATTTTGCAAAACCAAGTCACACACAATTACAAACCACTATGCTCCACACAATTACAACCTGGAGTTTGGTTAGCAAACAATGTATTAGTTGAAAAACAGTCTACCTCTTACATCTCACAAAGGCACAAATATTTTTTAACTGTATGAGGCTTTGTGCTGAGCAAATCTTCATCCTCTGTCTTGTCAACCTGCAGCAGAATGAGAGCAGCACTGGAATTGCCAGGCCATCGGTCATGGCACAACAGCTCTGAGCATTCAAAGGTGGCCTCTGTTCAGCATGTTCTCACTGAGCCAGTAAAACTCCCTCTAATGAATTTTCACACCTCCTATCCAAATCTGAGCACGCAGTTACGTTAAAGACTTGGGGTATAAACAAACAATAGGAGATTCCCAGAGCTATTACTGAGCAAATAAGTAATTCCAAAATGCAGTCCTTCATATGCAGTGAAGGTCAGATATCTAATGCTGTGAAGTAACTTTTGAAGTCCTTCAGGGCTGCTTGGGGCAACAGAAGGCCAAGAATTCAGCAGTGCTTGTAATGACTTCCTGCTCACATCAGAAATGTATGGGATTTCTCAGTAGTGTGAGGATTCTAGTGACAGTATGGGCCTCTTCAGTGTGGAAAAATAACTCATGAGGCATACTGTACATTATAGTGAAATAAGGAAGGTTGTGTTAATAGAGAAAATATTCATGCATTTTAAATACTGATTTTTCTAATAGGAAAGGTTACTTCCAAAATGTAGAGCACGTAACTGCTAAAAGACTACATGACTCAAGGAAATATGGAAACTAAGGTCCAAACATGGACAGTTCTGCCTGATCAGTGCTTTCTCGTTGCAGCATGAGAAGCAGACTTTCCAGATTCATTGGGCTCTGAATGTGGATATCACTGATTGTTGCTTCCAGGCATGTTGCTGTCTGTGGTAGAAGCCCGGCCCCTACCAAGACATTAGCAGGGATACATCATTTTTGCCTCTGGAAGGCTGAGCTCCAAGTGCTCATGTATGTAGCAGGTCACACTGAGTTGGGCTACTGCTAGTGCAGGGTGAACACACCTGAACACTTCATGATCTGGGTTGCTCTCCTCATTCAGACAGCCGACAAACAGCCTGAAATTAGGACTGTCTTGGTCAAGCCAGGGTGTCTGGCAAAGCTACAAAGAAATCAAGAAGACCATCTGAGGAGTTTGGATTCAAATTGTGGAATAAAAAGAAGTTCCTTCCCACAAAATTCCATCAATATAATTAAACTGATTTAGAAACATCTTTAGCTGAAATGGCAAACTCTTTTTTTTTATGTAGCTGAGGTTTTAGTCTTACATAAATGTATGCTGTGCTGTCTGGGTACTTGGATACTGTAGCGTAGGTAATACCACTTAGCTAAAACACAAACAGCAGCAGCAAGAAAGAACTTGCTGTTCAGTGGTTTCTTTGCAGCCAGACATTGAAGGAAATCTCTGTGTGTTTGGAGGAAAAGTGACTTATTTCCCCTGGATACGATACACACCAGGTATGTTACCTGAGAAGACAGTAGAGAAAAATTTCTTTTGAAAAATATATGTAAGACCCTATTCCAGGAGTTCACTGACTACAGAATTCCTGCTGTACGCAGTGGAGAATCATCAAATAAGTTCAGCGTAGATCTGTTAGGAGTGCTTTACAATTACTACTTAGTTTCACATGAATATACCAAAAGCCATTTAAAATCGGAGAAATGTAATATATAGTTTAAAATTAACTTAATGAAAAGTCGAAAAAACTGGAAGACCTAAACATAAATCTGGTGAGAATGATGTCAGAGTCAGGTCGCAGTGATATTTAAAGATAACTGAGGGGTTTCAATCGTAATTTGAAAACAAAACAAAGCAACAAGCTTCCCTTGTTGAAAATTTCTTATGCAGTACTTACCAGTTCTTTTCATAATTACATTATAGATGAATTTTGAGTCAATATGAGTTTGAGAGTAAAAGAAGAATTAAAATCCATTTGAAAAGAAGTTACCACAGATTATTTGCATCTGTGTTTCCTTTCTAAAGTAACAGAAAGAAACTATTTTGTAATGCATCTTCACATGGAAACAATTTAAGGTGAATCAGCAGTACTAGCAACATGCAAGATATCCTGTCCAAGGCGTGCTAAATAAACTGTTAAAAGGTCTTGGCTCTACATCCTAAATTGACAGTTGAATTTTCATACTGTCTGTGTGAAATAGCATATGCAAAGATATAACCTAAACTTTCTCTTTCCAATTTGGTGGTGTAATTCGCCAGTCACAGCAACTAATGTATAAACCAATATAAACATGAAAGATTCAAATCCACTTTATAAATATTATACATTTTAATGATATACTTCTTATCACTGTGAATTTGACATGAATTCACTGATGAAATTTGGTCATCCCAAATGAAAGAAAAACAAAAACTATTATAGCATCCTACAACATATCAGTTAGGCTATAGGAAGCTTAGATGGTGTTAAGAATGTTTGGAGGGAGTTATGTATTTTTATTTTAAATAATAGAGCTTCATTCTTATCCCATTTCAGAAATCATCAGAAATTAATTACATGAGACATGTATGCATTATACATGTATACATTAATATGTATGCATTATACATGTATACATTAATACAATACAATTAAGACATTCATACAATTATGTTTTAATACAAAGCAGGTAGATTTTAAGGGTCCTTACTACATGCAAAAGACCAGAAGTAACTTTTCTTTAGTTAAACTTGTTATCTGTATCTAAAAGCCTTCAAAGAATGAAAGTAAATTTTGTGCTCAAAAACAAAGGAAAAAAAACCCCTTTGTAATGTATAATGTTCCCGTTTCTAGTCTTGCAATCATGTGAGCTTTAATAGTGAGGATCACTGTTAGTTAAGCATTCATAGGAAATTTCAATTTCAATCTGATATTCACAGTTTGCATCAGAAAGTTCAATGCTCTCTATTTCTGTCCTGTGTTGTACAAAATTATATGTGTACTTATACTCCTTATTTTTAGATTCTTCATTATTAGATTTTGATAAAGACTTCCTTCCCTCTCATTCTTATTGCTATATTCTGCTTCTACCTTCTGAGGACTTTTTCTGACAATGTGATGGATAAATCTTTTTACAAATGCACATTTATAAATAGAAAATATCAGATATTATTGTGATACTTATTTCATATTTTGTTAGTCTAAAACTGGTGAAGTCTTTGGTTTGATCTGCCTCAATTTTGATTGTAAATTTTTTCCAGAACGGTAATAAATTATCATGATCTTCCTTTTAAATATCAAAAAGATCTGGAATGCTGCCTGCTCTGAGCTTTTTTTTCTTGATCAGTGATTATAGAATGTCTCCCTTTTCTAAGATAGATCTTATTTATGCATATAGATGTTTAGTTATTTTTTACCTCTTTTAAACCTCAGAGTTATTTAATTCGTCAGTCTGGAAGAATTCCTGGTCTCTGTTTCATAACTCCACTACCACTCATCTCTTCATTGCAAAACACACTTCACTATTCTCTTCCTCTGAATTAAGTAATAATAATAAAACACTAGCTCACATCTTGATCAATTCTGCATATATTTACGAGCTTTTCTTACCACTTTTCTACAGCATTTCATACCAAAGAGATGATTTTTGTACTGTCTTGTTAGGCTTTTCTGTAACATCAATCCCTTTATTTTTTCCCCTCAAAACCAGCTGGCTTTCAATTTGAAGTATGAAGGCTTTCTTCATAGCATGAGCACAGAGCAGAAGTACGTGGTATTTGTACTGCTGTGCCTTCTGGGTCATTTGGCTGAAAGAAGTACAGGTCACCGATAAGTCCCACAAAATGTGGTGGTGTGCCACTTAAAGTAACAAGTTTTGTGATGTCTTTTGCATGACTTTTTACTGCTGAAACATCTTGCAAGTGACTTTCATTATCACTTTAAATTCAAGGACTGTCTTACTTTAAGCAAACTCATACTAGGGCTTTTGCTTATTTTTTTTCCCCAAAAATAACAACTGATGACTTTTGGACACCCTTTTTAAAATTGATAAGTAAAAATCTCATTAAAGCTTTAACTCACCTTGATCTTGCAGCACCAACTATGGTGGCTAAATAAGCAACCATTTGCAAAGACTGATCTGTATAATTCTGAGGTGTTAGTGAGTTTCTAGCCCTGCAAATGCATGACGGTAACATTATTCCTTTGCTAAAATACAGGCAAAATTGAACTGCAGTTTCATTCTGCAAGCAGTATGTCCCAACTGCCATCATATACTTTAAAAAGCATCACTTAATATAATATGCTATAGCTTTTTCCTATTGTTTAGAGAAACCATTTCTTTTTTATAGTTTGTATTATGTTTTATGCACTTGTAATTTGAGAAGGTTCACAAAACCTAATTTCCAAACTGCCCTTTTTTCATGATAGCATAAGTCAATCATTTTTTAGGTTGGAAAATATATAGGCAAAATAAAGGTTTTCAGGTCACGATTTCTAACAGCCAAAAGTGCATTATTGTCATCTGAATTGAACTGTGTGCTATGTCTAATTGGTTGTGTCATATAAATGCATCATAAATTATTCTTGGAATGAATGCTCTCGATTTGTAATAGAACATGTAGAATTGTTGATGTGGGGCGCTACAGGCTTCTGTGCACATCCTGTAGGAGATGTTAATGTACAGTATCTTTTATAAACAGGCCTCTTTTTGTCTCTGTTAGAAGAAGGAGCTGACTCAAAGAATCTGATAGTCTTCCAAAGAAAACATCTGTTTTAAATATATTTGTTTGGATTCCAGTCAGCGCACCTACGACTTGCATAATTAGCTTAGACTACAGGGTTCCCTTTTCAGAAGATATGTTTGTGTAAATAAACCATGCATTTTTTATTAAGCAAATACTCCTCTTTTTTTCTTTTTTCTTTTTTTTTTTTTTTTCCCTCCCTAATTAGAAATCCAGGCTCGTATTTTAACATTTGCAAAACAAAGATTAATTGAGAAAGTTTTTCAACCACTTTTTATGAGATCCATTTTACTGGATTGCTGTATTTCATATTGTGGAGAAGTGTCTTGCAAGCATCCTATCAGTATTTTGGTAAATGTGTTTGATACCAGTAATTGATCCTTTACTAAATACAGTATGATTTTTGTACCTCTACTATTTTTGATGCTGTATATTATTTTGAACGTACATAGCTGAGTTTTTAAACATGAATTATGGAAGTAACTGTCTAAGTTCAACGTTCCTAAACTAAAAATATATAAAATACAGTGTTTATTTCATCTTAAGAAGCTCCTTAGAAGAGACAAGAAGAAAGGGAAGCTCAGTTAGTGGTCCTTTCTCCATTCATCGTGTGCCATGCCACACCACATGATACCACTGAACCAGAATCTCTTATCATACAGCTGTGCAACCTAAAAAGAATTCTTTTCTAAAACTGGATTAATGATTACGCATACCTTTGGTATTAAGATCAAACCTCCTGAGTGTTCAGACATCCACAGTTGGGAAGGAAACTTCTACTTTGGGACAAATTCAGCATGGAGTGACAAATTCATAGTGTACGTTGTAGGTGTGCCTTATTACAGAAGAGCTGAGGCTGATATTTCAGGCATAAAAGGAGCTTCTAGGCCTTTTTTGCAGTTCATACAATTGAGATAAAACTGTTCTTAATCTGACCCTGTATTCTTTATATTACACCTGATTTCAGCTCAGTTCTAGACCTGTGGAAATGAGTTATACTTGTGTTGAGTGGTTTTTATCTGGAAGTCCCACTTACGCTCTAGCAGTACAGAATGATGTCTTGTGTGAGAAGTACAGTCATGTTTCATTGGAATTTTTATGCTTTTTTTGCCATTTTCAGACATCCTCAAGCATAGTCTGTGTGAAGAATGCTATCAGTGATTCAATATGTACTTTTTACCTGTGCATGTGACTGACTGAGAGAAGTTGGTTAAGTGTCCCCATATCCAGTTGTGGGGAGTGTTTCAAAAAACTTTATGGAAAATACCTTTCAAAAGCTGTTGTATAAAATAGTGTTAAGTACGAAGGAGACAATGATGTTGGCTGTTGATTTTCTTTCAATATAACTTAAGTAATAATCATACAGATTTTGTTTGTTTGATGTTCTGTAGGTGTTTGCTCTGTTATGGATTGCTGACTGGATGGTGCACCACTTCTGGAAAAAAGGAAAAGATCCTGACAGTTTTTCTATCCCTTATCTTACTGCACTCGGAGATCTGCTTGGAACTGCCTTATTAGCTATAGGTTTTCATTTTCTGTGGCTCATAGGTGACAGAGATGGCGATGTTGGGGACTAGTTATTTCAATGGATGCAATGACTTTTCCTGGAATACTGAACCTAATCATTCCACTTGAAGGTCCTCAAAGTGGTTGTTCCATTTGGTATGAGTAAATCAAGTTGATGCAGATATAAAACCGCCTTAATGATTTTAGTTTGGTTTGGTTTTTAAAAAGTAGGATGGAACTAGGAGGATACTTGAGACCTTTACTCTGAAACCAAGGTGGATTGCTGCTAGGTGAAAGCATCTGAGTAGATACAATGAAGGGTAGATCAATCCTTTGTCAAGTTTTAGATTTTTAAGAGATCTGGCCTTTGAAAAGAACAGTTGCTTACCTGTATTGCAAACAATGTAATTGCTCATTCAGTGGTGATGAAGAAGAAGGTAAAACCCAATCAGTGGCTTGCCTTGTCTTTCCCTCCCAGGAATGAACTAGGTATATATTTTAATCTTACCACGGAGGTGGTGAATGGACCTCAGATTAATTCAGTTTCATAGATGTTAACCTGCTTAGTTGATGATATGTTCTTGCAGTTTCAGTGCTGTAGCTCACTGAAGATTGCAGACTTGGTAATAACTGCTATGATGAGTTGAACCTCAATTGTCTAAGCATATTGTCACTTCGTGTGTAATAACATGACCATCAGCACTTATAAAATCAGACACTTGAAAAGCAGTTTGTGCTGAAGAGAGCTGTTATGATTTATTAGAGCAAGAGCATAGTAAAGGCAAATAACGTGACGCAGACCTCATCAATAATAATGGATGAATGATTGAAACTCCTTGTGTTGGAAAGTGTATTTTCATTTAGCAACTGAAAAGATGTTTAACTAACTGATATAAATGGTGTTGTGGTGGCCAGTATCCTGATTTTAATTATCTAGAGGTGTTAATTCATATGTAAATACTGATCCCTGATTAAAACTTGGGGTATAAAAGGTTATGTTTCTTTTTTTAGGCACTTAGGAAGTTGCATAAACTTCTAAAATTCCAGAGCTATCTATGTCATTCATTTCTAGGGAAAAATCTCTGCTAACAGGAATTCTGCTTTCAAACTGTGGAAGGAACATGGTCAATAAGGAAAATTACTGCTTCTGAATGATTTCTCTTATTTGTATACCTCAGTATTTTGGATAATACATAGATCATGAGGACTTTGGTTGCCACTTTGAAAAAATTGCTCTCTACTAATTGCTCTGTTTTAAAATCTAGTGAGAGTTCCTCATGGCATACGTTTTTAAAGACTATAGCATGCATCCTAAATGCATAATTAAACAAATGACTCATATTTTAAAAGTTGTGAATAAAAGTTTTAAATTTTGAGACAAATTAGACAGCTAAAACATATATCAGCATATGTTGTAGTCCTTTAAACATTAGTCATGAGATTTATGTGTATAAATGGACCTACTCAGATGAATTAAATTATATGAGTAAGTGTTAATGGGACTTCTGTAGGTGTCAATCACTTTAAACTCTGCAGAAGTTGAAAGTGTTTGCAGTTCTGAAAATTAAACCAGCTATTCAGTGCCTACACCTGGATTTAGATGCCTGACTTTTAGCTCCCTCATGTAAACACTTTTATTTAAGCTTTTTCTTACAGTTATCATGATATAGTTCTTTGACTGAATCATATGTATTATGTCTTTTATTACGTGAAAGAAAGATGAAATCTTTCCAACTTCAGGTTCTCTGACTTTTCTTAATTTGTATTAATGTTATTTAAAATAGTTTCTTGTATGTAGTATTGCAGGAAATACTTCTATTAAATTGTTTAAAATGGACTAGATGTAACTCTCGTTTATTTTCGTTTTCAATAATGGTTCCTTTTGGTACAGATGTAGATGTGAATTTTTCTTATTCTGCTAGAACTGCCATCTGACTCAACTGAGCTGCCGTTTCAAGCACTTTTCTCATTAAAGTTACTGGATTTTAAGGTATTTTTAAAATGGATTGCAAAATGCTTAAAGATTAAAATCTACTGAGATGCTTTGTGATCTAGGCTTATGTGATGTGTGAGGGCATTGTAGTATCTAGTCATGACAGTATCCTTAGTGTGTTAAATATTTTCCTAGTAAATAAGCAACAACTGCTGGTACAGTCTGCTGACAAAGGGTGAGTGTTTAGGTCGTGGAGTTGGGGAAGAAAAGTTAAATGGGACAAATTCAGTGATATTTGAAAAAGGGAAATATGTTGTCAGACTGGAATAATCTGAATATAGAAAAAAAAAAAAAAAACAAGTGAAGGAAAAGTGTGATGAGAAAATTTGGTATTTCAGGAGGGGGGAAGTTCATTGCCCGGTTGAGAGAGCAAAATACATACCATAGGAAAGAAAGAGGTGCAAACTTTCATACAGCATTCATTATGAGAGGCAGGAGCAAACAGAAGGAAATTATTTGGAGAAAAAAAAAAAAAAGGCACAGCCAAACTTGTTTTTCAGGAAGGGAAGAAAAATACAACTTGTGTTGAAAGGAGCTGGGGAAGAAGTAGAAAACGAGATACTTTAGGGAATGGTGGAAGTGAGAAAAAAAAATACTACTCTCAGTAAGACACAGTTAAAGAGGAGTTAGAGTGGGGAAAGAAGACAGTGATAAAGCAGAGAAAACCCTGACATCTGGAAGAGCAAGGAGTGAATGACCTAAGATCTAGAAAGAGGTTTGATTCCTATGTGGAAGGGGCATTAAAAAAAAAACTTACAGGGTTTGCTAGCTCTGCTACACAGAGTTATGAAGGTAAAAAAACTCTTACCAACAAGTTCTGGGGGGAATATTTTTCCAGCCATGAGGATAATATGTGAGAAGGCATGAAAGAGTACTTGGAAACAAGAGAATCTATTGTCTACTGAAAAGCTGTTCTCCCTAAATGAATTTTAACTCAAGTCAACCTCTCCACAGTATTCTCCTGACTTGATTTTTTTAAACACATTCTGGTAATACTCAATTACTTCAGTAATGTGTGCGTGGGTAAGAAATGTTACCAAAAACTCCATCAGAGATAAATTGTGTCCTTGTACTGCTCCGAGCATAAAATTGAAAGTGACATCTTGAGATGTTATTCTGTCTGTTGTCATCCAAGCAGACATGTTTTATAATCTCGCAGATAAAATGATCACTCTTTGTATTAAAATTTATGGCTCCCCACCCTCGGAAGATTCTTTCAAACCTTCCTTTGTCATTTCTAGCCTTATTAGGGCTATAGCTGAATCACACCTATTTGCTTTCGTGTCAGCAAGTAGCATTTTCTTTATTTGCTTGTATCAGCTCATTCACCTCATTTAAGCTGCCTGTCATCTACTTCAGAAATATCTCTAAGGTAAATAGAGTAGGAGCAGGTTATTTGAAATGGGTATCATATGCTGTTTGAAGAATTTTGTGACCATGTCAATTGTTCTATGAGCATGCATGAAAAGGGACAATGTCATTTGCTAAACTACAAGTAAATCCAGCTTTAAAATTTGGGTTCAAAAGCATTTCATACCACGGGTTTTATTCTTTTTTTCTGTGTAATGCTTTGAAATCATCTTCTCATTAATGAATGAAACCAGCTTATTTTTAGAGTGAGTACATAGACAGGATAGTTCCACAGCTTTATTATGCCATTTAATATAGGGAAGGATTCTTCTTTTAATGTATTTAGATCAATATTTTGAGCTTTATGGCATCACTCTACATCTTGCCTTAATCTGAGATCTTTAAATTTGCAATATCCTCTTCCATGCCAGTGTTTAATGTGTTAATTTCACTGGGGCTTTTAGTATGCTGATGAGAAACTGGCAAGCAGCAAATTAATTTTACATCTTTTTACAATTTGCCAACTAAATTGGACTTTTCTCACAGAAAGATTAAAATGGCAAGAGGATTAAGGCTTTATAAAGGCAGAATAGTTTGCGGAATCAGGACTCAAAATAAGACCTATCATCTTTTTAATGGATTTGCTATTTCACTTTGGTTCTGAGCGTCACAAAAAGCTCTCAAGTCCAAGAATAACCCAGAATACACATAGGGAAACAGCAATATAAGCACTCTGTGAAATGAAGTGTTTGAAATTCCTTATTATTATGATGATGATAATGGTAAAATTGCTATTGCAAAGGAGATAGTCTCTTTAGAGGTGCAGAAAATGGCAGTAGAATATGGTAATTGAATTATAACCTGCTTTAAAAAAAAGTAAGATGATGTTCAAAAACAGTATTGAAGGTACTGGAAGGCATGTGAAGTGTCTTAGGATTTAGTAGGAACCATTCTGTGATTCTATGAGCTTTCTTTCATTTTTGGCTAGGTTAAATACATTGTTTAAATTGTGTTCTCTAATCCAATCCTAATAAAGTCAGTCTGCTCTTCAGTTATCTTTTGCATTGTCATTTTCCCATACATACTCAAAGAATCAGCTTTCTATATATAAAGGTGAGGAAGAACTAGAAAAGAGGTGTGTTTTGTCACTGAAGCCTCATTCTGATAGGTATAAAGGGAACTCTCCATGATTTAAGCTAAGAACAACTGTATTTAGTAAATAGACAAGATTGTGTACCCAAGAGCAGCAGAGTATCCCTCAGTCATTCAGCATTGGCAGGGCTGGATGGGATTTACTTCCTCTGCAGCTAAAAATTTAATTTGATTTCAAGTCCTGCGAGTTGTTTATTTAATATGCAAGATAGTTCAACATATGCTCTTGTTGATTATTTTATTCCTCAGTTCAAACCATACTTCTTCCTTTACTTAGCATTCTTCAACTTGCTCTTTTGGGAGATTGTTTCCTCTTGGAGAGTTGCTAAGAGTCTTGTGAGGTCAAGGAAGTGCTTTCCTTGAATAATATTAACTCTGCTTTTTGCAAGGGAAATAGGGTCCTGAATGAATTACGTGATACACATCTTTGGGCATAATTAACTTTTGAAGTTTGAGATTTAATATCTCTAAGTTCACAGATTCACATTCTAAATTTTACTATGAACAGGATTGAAAAAGGATTTTGTCCATTTTCTAATTTTTTCTGTCATCTCCTGGTTTTGATTAATGAAGTTCTTGCCATGTCCTGTCTACAGTAGAACAGCATTTTAATAAATGTTACATTCTAAGTGTGGTTTTCCAAAAATTACTAGCAGTAATACTTGTTTTATACTTGGGAAGCAATCATCCACTACTTTTCTATGAACCCTCATACTATGGTTAGCTTTAGATCATTCAAAGCCCCTTTTTTCCTGGTAGTTTTTGAAGCAGGTGTTTTACCCTGTGCTGACACAACCGCTTATTTTATTCTCTTACAGTATCCAAGATTCTGGGGTAACATTTTTCACGAGTCATCTTAATTGTTTTGAAGACTGAACCAATTCATACTCATTACCCAGAAAAATTTAGACATATCTGATTAATTCTAGTTATAGGGAGATGGATGGTGGCTTTTGCTTAAAAGAGGAGAGTATCTCTGGATTTTGGAGCATTTCCAAAATGGGAATTAGCTTGTTAAGTTTGACCACATTAGGTAACTGAGATCAGCTCAGGTAACTCAGATCATCTGAATTAGTGGACAGAATTGGATTTGGAGATGTATTTATCTCATACATGAAGATTGGCTGATCGCTCCTCCCTGTTTCATTCATTTCACCTTAATGCTTTGAGATTGCTGCTGCTGCTTCTTCAGAGGTGATCCATTAAGGCCACACTAGGTACTATGGCAGTGTAAGTCTATCACATACGTATGAAAACGGCGACCCCCCTCTGTAACAGAAGCCTTTGAAAAAAAACCCTTACAAAACCCGCATGTCATTTGTACAAAATGAAAACTCTAAAATGCTGCAAATTTAGATACAAAAAGACACATTCATTCCTAGGTTTCATTTCCAGCTGGCCTTTGCTCTGTTCCCACGTTAGAAAGATGATTCATTTTTTTGAAATATTTTTTTTAAAGCACTGTAAGGTTACTATTCCAAAGAGCATGAAACCCAGCTCTGTTGGATACCGTGTCTGGTTGTGCGCTCTGTGGATGTTACTGACATGAGCTATGACTGTGTTCAACCCTTGGAGAGAAGTAAATCCCTTGCTTCGAGCAAAGCTTGGCTACACAGTCTTGGCATTAAAAAGAACATGGCACTAGACAGGATTGTCACTGTGCTGAATATGCAGCACTGGCTGTGTGGAGTTCTTCACATCAGACAGCTCTGTAGCTGAAAGAGCCATCACTGAGACACCCACTGTGTTATTGGCACATCATAAGAATTGGCTGAAACTTGGGAAAGAAAACCTGTCCATGCAACAGTTCCTCTAGCCCATTCAATGGTGTTTCCTGAGCTACCTCCACTCTGCTCCATGGGCCTTTGCACTGCTCCATGCACTGTGTCTCAACTATCTGCTTAGCTTCTTCTTTACATTGTTCATTTCATATGCGATGGGAACCTGCAGATACCTCTGCAATCCATGCTCTCCATGTTTTTATCTCTTACTAGAGACACAGGAAGATGCAGAAATGTCCAACAGTTCAAAGGAAGTCCAGTTCTCCTGTTTGCTACAAAAAATTGCATTTTAAACATTTATTAAGACCTGTAAATATTTTAAAGTCCTTCTGATTCGAGATTACTGCATTACATACATATTTAATGGATACAGAAGCTGCACTTATAGTGCTGATTAATGCATACATACCTCTGGAATATGTATAGCTTTCAGACTGGCTCTAGAGAAACAAACCTGAATGGTTTTAGCACTCATTACAAGCAGCAGAAAAATATCCTATTCCTGTAGGAAGCCTCTCACAATACTTATTCATGAGACAAATCTAACGGTTCACCTTTCTGATTGTTGATTCTCATTCAACTCTAACAATATTTCACACAGCTTTCTGGCATATTTTGGAGCTGGGGTGTTGAGAGTAAGTTCATTTTTATTTACATGATTACAGAGCCACAGCATATCTGCAGATACACTGCTACCTCAAACATGTTCTGCTTGTGTGCGTCCCTTGCATATGTTCATGGTCAAGTCTCTTGCTAAATGAGGAGCAAGACTTTTAATCCATTTACTCCCGTTTGTACCTATATAGAAAGCTCCTGGCATATTCAAACCAGTACATTCCACCCCTTATTCCATACCATTTATGTCATACCCATCACTACGTTATCATTTCTTTAGACAGAAAAGTTGATTTAGTTCACGACTGTAGATTTCCATCTGTTGTAACAGTCTCTCAGGGTAGGAAAGATGAAATTCACCACAATTTGTGCCCACAGGTTGCAGATTCATCTCACTGGACACCACTTGATGAGTCTAGCTCCTGTTATCACCATGATACTGTCCTGAAAGACACTTACTGAGTACTGTTAATATTATGCAGTTAATATACAGCTTTGAATCGAGTATTCTCACCCAGAGTTAAACTTCCTTAAGGTACACACTGTACTTTGCCATCTTTCATCATCACCCACAAAGTACTTCCGGGTCCTTGAGCGAAAGCAGTCCCACGAGTGGGTTTGCCTTTGCCTGAAGCAGGAAATACCAACAGGTTTTCCCCACAGATTCCTTTCATATACGACAGGGACTTTATCCCTGTGTGTAATGGGTCTGAGCAGGACTGGCTCAACTGATGGATCCTCTGGTGTTAACTAACCAGGTGGCTTGGGCTAAATGCTTGTCTGTTTTCAAAGGTTCTACCCCCCCATTGCTTCCAGAGTAGTTTTTAACAGTCCATTGTACAATTCAATTTTTCCAGAGGCCAGAGAAGAGACCACAGGGTATATTGTGATCTGTACTGCTCCTGTTTAGCTCCTGTTTAGCTGTTTAGTCTCAAAGAAGAGCATCTTGTAGTGGCTTCAACATGGGTCCACTCGGGAAGAATTGTATCTCTTCTCTCTCCTCTCTATTATCTCAATCAGTTTCTCAACTGATCTCTTGGTTTCCTTAGCCATTGTCTCTGTGGCTGATATGCAAGCCTGTAAAGGACCAGAGACATTGTCTTCATACAGTTGTGCTTTCCTGGCCACTTCAGTCACAGCTGGTGCCTCACCATCTGTTCTCCAGATCATTGTTGACAATGTGTGGGAATAGGCTGATCGGGAACTCTACACAAACTTCCACAACATGGGTTGCTGGCATGGGATTGCATCAGGGTTTACTGCTCATCTGTCACCATAGATCACCTGTCGCACAGCTAATTCTCTCAGGTACTTAATACCTTTTTTTTCATGGTGGTCCATTTTCTTGGGCAGCATTTGATGTCCTCCTTATAGGGGTACCTGGATCTTACAGCTGACAAGAGTCGCCTCCAGAGACTGATAGTATTGCTCTTTCTTGAAAGCTCTTGATCAATGTCTCCATCTCTGGCCGGGGTTCCCAACTCCCTGGCTTCTCTGCCATCCAATCCGATGGACTTGGCCCCAGTATCCCAGCATTGAAGTAGCCAAGTGATCAGTGGCTCACCTTCATGATGGCTATAGTCCTTTCTCAGATTTCTCAGCTACTTCATAGATAAGGGTTTGGTGGTAACCTCTGCATCTGATGACTCCACATCTGACGGGTTTGCTTTAGAAGGACCTGCTCCATCTGACCACACTGGGCAATCTGGTTTTGTTAGGTGTTTCTTTCCAGTTGCAGGGGCATCAGACTTTGTGTCTGGTTGTGACTTGTACTCTGATTCAGCTTGGGAAGAACCCTCTCCCTTCTCCAAGCTGGACTTGGCCATTTTCTTTGTTTTCCTCACAGGAGCAACTTGTACAGGTGCAGATTGAGTGGGAGTGACCACAGTAGCTGTCGATGCAGCTGCTGCCTTTTCTTCTGGAGCTGGAACAGTTTCAGTGATTGTTGTAGGAGTTGGATCAGCAGCAGCAGGGCTCGTGGGGGGAGCCTGTGGAGTATGAAAAACTGTGGTGCTTGTTTTTGAAGCAGCAGCAGGTCTCATTGGGGGGGCCTGCAGAGACAGAGTAGATGTGGTGCTTGGTTTTGGGGCTGGCACAACGACAGGGCTTGCTGGGGGGGCCTGAACAGTTGCAGCACATTTCCTGCATATCATAGAACTTTGTGAAGTCTGGGTAACTACAGAGAGTGTCACGGAACCTCGCAGGGAAGCAGCACACACTCTACATTTTATTGGTGGCTACCCAACTGGTATAACTGCACTGATGACTGATCTGACGCCACACGGTGAAAATGTTAGAAAATAATAACAATAATATGATAATTTGGTAATAACCATGTCCACAATCCTCACAATTTAATGGAGGTCTAAAATCCAGTGGAGTCAGATTAGCATACAGGGGAGCAGTAGAACTTCTCGAGATAAAACCAAAAGTTTTCCTAGTTATGAAATCCACTATGGAATGCCCATAATACAGAGATGCACCCGCTGCCCAGTTCAGCGCAACACAAATCAGAGATAAACACCACAGGAAAGCAGTGGCCTTTGCCCAGTGTCCAAACCTGAGAGCTTTCAGATAAACAGTGAGAACAAGCAAACAATACCATAATGCATATGGCACATAAGGGAAGAGTACAGCATTTAAGAAATGAAAAGCAGTTCTAAAAAGACACGAACTGACACATCTCTCAGAAATGACATCATTTAGGCAGTCTGGTTTAGTTTCCAGTTCTTAAAGACACTCAGGAGAAAAGTGATACTCTCTCAAGTGAGCAAACCCGAATTTGAACTATTTGGACAATCTGTCAAGAGCTCTGATTGTTGCCCCATGCTAGGTGCTAATAAATCTGTCAAGGTTTAGGGTGGCCCCATAGACCTGTAACAGGCATTCTTTGTTTACCCCCCCCCCCGCCCCCAAAGGGGAAGAGAAAGGGAATAAAGGAGAGAGTCTTAGTGATTAGAAAAGGAAACTAGAACAGCTTTAGTGATAATAATAATAATAGAATATGTACAAATATATACAAAACCAGTATTGAACCCAACTCCCCCCCACCCCGGTAATTCCATCACTGTCAGCACTGATGCTGTGGAACAGGCACTGGGTGGGGAGTCCCAGGCTGGGCCCAGCAGCAGATGGGAGCTGTGTTCAGAAGCTGGATTCTGGTACCAGATTCAGGAACACACTCACTGGGATCGAAGGCAGAAAAGAGAGTCCTCCTTGGATGCTCCGAGGAAGGAACCAAAAGCAGACCTGACCTAAGCCAAGCTCAGTTGGCAAAGCAGTCCAAGAGGGTAGAGGAGCCTGGGATCCCCCAGAGGGAGAGAGCAGCTATAGACCCTCCCTCAGCTTTATACTAAATATGACATATAAGGGCTGGAATCCCTCGTTGGTCAGTTTGGGGTCACCTGCCCTGTCCACTCCTCCCTGCAGGTGCAGCCTTTCACTTT
>JANIJG010024856.1:29596-90041 GCA_024611175.1 Megaceryle torquata
CAGTGCAGTTAGAAGAACTGAGCTGAAAAGTAAAACCACTGAACAGAATTAGTTCTGTTCTCACTCAAACCAGGACAGTACTCGCCTCTGGATACATTTCCCAATACTCATTAGTGTTATATGTGAGTCAGTTGTAGTTTTTAATCAGCTTCCAATAGCCCTGTCAAAGATTTGCCAGATAACCTGAAACATACTGCAATAAGCAAATCACCTCCCTGTGTTCTCAAATGCTTTCCTCTAATTTAATTCACAGTATCCCATAAGGTGACTTCCCAAACTGAGACTTCCCCCTCCCCCTTAAATTTCCTCCCATCTTCCAGTTCTTTTCTGTAGTTATACAGATTTATTTTCTCACATGAATTGCACTCAGCTGTGCCTCCTAATACTTGCACTGTTATCTTCAAGGGTTTTTTTTTTTAATAATAAAAAAAATATTGTGCATTTAATTTTTGAAATTTTCCTACATGAAGAAGGGAGGCTTTACAGGCATCTCCTGTAGGATTAATACATATTGCACATAAAATCATATTGCACACACAAAAGTAACATTTTTATGGTAAAATGACAAAGTACATTGTAAAATTAATACGAAATAGCTGTATTGTTATGGTTTTCCATATAAGTGAAGGCAATTTTCTTAATAAATCGTACACCATTATAATTCAAGGAGGGAAAATATTTTGTTTTTCTTGAATGGGTGTCTTGGCATTTACTTGGACACCTCCACAAACAGCATTGTTGCTCTGATTTGACCTTTTTTCTACATCTATCTCTTTCAAGTTCAAAAAATAGTAAAAAGCTATATTTAGTGATTAATTACATTAATAGAGCAAAGAATCACTTGACAAAGAAAGAAACAAAAAATCAACACCTCTACTTTAGACATACAACTAAACCTGTTTTAGCTAGAATAGTTATCTAAGTCCCACTAAATTGAGCCTAAGAAAGGCTTAGGTGGTGCCCAAACCTGGTGTTTGCAGAAGCTTTTACAAGAAATTGGGGCTGTTACAGGAATGTGTGTTGCAGGTTTTGACTTGATATAGGGCTGCAAATAGTTGCTGAGAGCACAGAGACATCTTGCTAGCTAAAAAGTCCTGAAGTGTCACAGCATAATACTAGTTTTTAGAATAAGCTGAAGCCTAATGGCTTAACTGTTATTATGCAGCTGTATGTTACCCTGACAGCTTTATGTATTAGTGAAAAAATAGAAATGAGGGCATAAACTTTGGATTGATTTTCCTTGTATTGAGGAAAACAGCTTTGCTGGTTGTTTGTTTCTTAATTAAAAACTCTGACTGAAATGAGATTTTCAAACCCCCATAATTTTACTTGAAATGCTATGTCTCATTTTCCATCATAATCTGGCCATTTGTTGCATAGTGATAGGATGTATACAACTCAACACCTAAAGAAATCTTACCTTAGGTCTGCATTTACTTAAAAATAGGGACAGAGGAATCAATTTCAATGTCAAGGTCAGTAACATTCTTGAAATATTGGAAAATGTATTTTTAAGAATACATAAAGGAATGAAAATATTTTCTACACTTTTTCTATACTCTTAGTCCTAAGTGCCTCTGACTTAGCCAGCAGAAGCCGTTTATTGATGGTGAGTTGAATCTCACAGTCCAGAGGCTTGAGCACTCTGGTGGAGTGACATTTCAAGGAACAGGGGAACAGACACGCTGTTCATCACGTGAATAGGGAAAAGAAAGTTGAATTTTTTTTCTCTTTTAACACAGATTTTTCAAAAACCCGATTTGCATGCAATTTGAGGAGATAGCTTTTGGCTATGTTGTCCTTTGAAAATTTTGAAATATTAGAGTCCAGATTTATTCTTCAGTGCACCAATCTTTGGCAAAATTATAAGTGCAATTGGAAAAGGAAGATATTTTTGTGTAGCATCAAGAGTCTTGTTCCTGATGATGCATAACACAGCTAGTAAGAAAAGCATGGCACTGCTGGTTGGGAAGCATATGCTCTAGTTTCTACTTTTCTCCTGGCTGCATTTGCTTATGTTTTCCCCTCTTCCAGTTTCCCAGAATTGAATTTTGGGGTTTGTTTTTTTTTTTGGTAACTATGGTAGAATTCAATGAAATGTATTTTCTTCCAAGCAAAGGTTGGGAAGTGTTAGCAGACCTCATACCTGCACAGAGAGCATGTTTATGCCCGCAGGAACAGTTTTCTTCAAGGTGTTGTCTCCACTGGACTTGCACAATCTTGTCACTTGCTTGGGCAAGAGGACACCTCAGCTGGGCAGGGTCCTTCCTCTTTGTGACATCCCCCAGTGCTCCACGCTCATCTCCTCAGTGCCTGGGCTGCCGCACACAGCCCCACTGTCACCAGCTCCACTGCTCTACAGCAGCAGCCACTGGTCTGTACTGGGGGCAGCTGAGGGGCAGAAGCTGTATGCTGGGTACCAATAGGAAGGAATTTTGTAAATCTGTAATTATTTAATGGAAAAATTGAGGCTTGTCAAAAAGACTAATCCTCATTCTTCCTTCCACTGGCGCATGTCTGATTTTATCAGTCTCTGTGGCAGTATCAGGGATTGGGCTTTTCTTCACTATTTTACAAGCAACAAATCAGCCAAAAGCTGTGCACCCAAAAGCTGTGCAGAGACCCCCTTTCTTACCCCATTACCCCCAAAGTGGAAGTTTCTATTTTTGTATGCATGTGATTTCAATTCTCTAAAGGCCCCCACTCACCAGCTCTGTGGCTGAGCTCAGAACCTCCTCAGTTCAAGAGGGATGTTAAGATGCTGGAGAGATTACAGTGATGGGATAGCAAGATGTTAAGTGACCGAAAGCATAACACCTACAAGAAGATGTTGAGGGATCTGGCCCTATTTAGTCTGGTGGTGCTGTGGCTAGCTAGGAATGCAGTACTTGAAAGGGACTTAGAAAGAATGTGAAACCAAACTCTTCTTCCAGCAGTGACAGAAGATGGACACAAGTTCAAGGCTGAGCATTGCTAAGTGGCCACTAGGAAAGCAACTCAACATCTCTGCTGGGTGGGTAGTATGGTACTGAAACAGGTTGCCCACAAAGGCACTGAGCCCTCCATCCCTAGAGCTATTGAAGCCTTGGTGTCAAAACCATGGCTGCCCTAGTCTTGGTAACCTTTCGCAGTAGGGTAGCCCAGAAGGCCTCCAGGGTCCCTTTCAGAAACACAGACATGAGGGTGAGCAGTTATTGCTTAAATGAAGGCTTTTCCCAAATGTAATTTACGATGCTTATTTCTTCAACAAGTTTGTCTTCAAAGCTCAGTTGGAAGTTTCTGCTTTGGGGTTAGATGTGGCCTCAATGAAAACCATGGATGAGAATGTGCAGATCTGGGGACAGCTGGGTATGTTTAACGCAAAGCCACTGTTAGCAAATTAACATGAAGGTGGGCAAGACATGGCTTAAAGCTCGTCAGACAGATAGAGTTTATGTCATCTGACTGACTCTAAAACTGCCTTACTTGAGGGGACAAAGTTTCTGGACATGTGGCAGGTCTTAAATTGACAGTCCTCATCCTTGCTGGCTTGGAACTTGAGAAGAAAGGGAGCAGGAGGGATGAGGGATACTGTTAGATGACTTAAGCTTTCCTGCTACATAACAGTATCTAATTTTGAGTCTTCTGCTCATCCTGCAATACTATCCCTTGTGAGAAAGCAAAGCTAAGCAGACAAAATTCCACCCCAAAAGCATGAGCCAGAAATAAAGCACACAGAGAGGAATGTTCTTTCTTCAATTTAATTGAAGTTACTTAGAAAAATAATCAGGCTTGAATGGCTTTTTTAAGGAAAGATTCATGAGCAGTTCACACTTGTGTTGGCAATGTATAATTTAGCTTTTTTTTTTATTAACAGTATATTTAGGTATGAGGAGATACTTTTCTACAACAAGCCTTCTACTGCATACAAATAGGTTAAAAAAAAAATCCAACCCCACATTGATGTTAAATTATTCGTACACATTGTATTGTGCATGCATGTAAGAAAATAACACTCTCTGTAACAAGAGTAATAGTAAGGACAGTCCCTTTTTGTACCTGAAAAGTGCAGCAGACTACAGTGAAACCCTAAAACATCTGGGGTCAACTTATTTCTAAAAGCACTTCTGCTTGTGGATTATTTTATTTCACTTGTCTTACAAAGCGCATGGTTTAGGCAGTTCGCACGTTTCTGTGATCATGGGCATGGCTTACGAGGAGGCTGAAGCATAGACTGTGTCAGGTTTAGGGAGACCTCTCACTGACCAGGAGTCACCACCATGTTCAGATGGGCCAAATCCAGCCTGGCCTTCAGGTGAAGGTGCTTGGGGCCATGTAGGGGGGATATCCACCCCTGGCTGTGGATATTGTGCTGGGTAAGTAGTCGCAGGCCCTGCCAAATGATGGGGTGGCACCAGCTGCTCAGAGATGGGAATCACTGCTCTTTGAGCCCAGTGGCTTTGAGGGGGCTGGGGACACAGGTGGGAGGCAGGACCTGGGTTCACCACTGCTTGACCATAACTGTCACGCAGCGGCTCCCCAGGTGGCCCTTGCAGCCCTACAGGCACATCTGTATTTTGCATTTTGCTCTGGCTGCAGCTTTGCCTCTTTGTCTCCCAGGACCAGCTGTGGCCACAGCAGAAGTGAAACTGGGAGGGAAGCAGAGCTCTCAAGCAGACCACCAGTCCCTCTTCTCCTCTGGATGGGAAACTCAGCAAAGATGCCAGAGGAAAACCAACCCTAGTTACCCAGCTGCCCTCGCACTGCAGCTGGTGGTCTCCAGCTCGCTGAGATAAGGAGGAATGTCCCCAAACATCTTCTTGTGTGGGTGCAGTGGAGAGGTAATTTTTGGCTCAGTGAAAACAACACACCCAGTAGACCAAGAACACAAAAAGCCTACTCCTTAAACATCTGTGGTCCTCCTCTGACCTAGTGAGGGCTTTGTGCTCACTGCACAGGACACACGCTTATATCCAGCACTTTAAACACACATCTGCAAGCCCATCCACAGCTCTCCAAAATAGGTGTAACAGACTAAATGAGCAGATTGTGGTAGTTTGGGATCACGGTTTTTAAAAAGCAAGTGACTTTTAAGCACTCATTTCAGTCCACATAAAAGCCATCTCAGTGCTGAGCACCTGCCCTTAGGGCAGCCCTCTGTGAGGAGGAAGAATTTAGGTAATCAAACCCAGAGCTGCTGGTGAAAATCCCATCTGGAGCAGTGCTCACCCCTCAGATCTTCTGAATATGTTTTTCACCTCAGCTTTCCTGTCATACCTGTCAAATATGTTTTTTTGTCTTCAAAGCGGTGAAAGTAAAGAGAGTATTTCAGAACAGGTAAAAATGTGGTGATGATAGAGAAAAGTACAAAAAAGAAAGAGGGAAGCACATCCCATTTTAAAAATATTTACTTTCTGAAGGAACTTTTTTCTTGAATGAAAAAATTCACATCAAGTTTTGTTGGAGGAATTAACAGCTAACTGAAAAGAAAACTGGACCAAAAAATAACCAAACAAGCACACAAATACCCTGCAGGAAATATTGGGGTGGGGTCTGGGGAGGCAGAACAGGAGGAGGAATCTACCATCAGACAGATTTATTTTTTTAACAAACACACAACCATTGAACTACAAACAAAAGCAAGCCAGGGCACACTGTGATAGGCACTTGCAACAGCTCCTCATACTCTAAATGAGACAAAACTGCTTTCAAGTAAACCACCAGTCAGTGATCAGCAACCACTCAGGAATTCAGAGCTGTCAGGCACAGACAGCCCCTTCTTCACTAGCCACTGGGTCAGGGCTCCAGTCTATAAAAGGGACCCGCATTGTGAAAATGGTGGCTGTTCCAGAATGGATGAGAGATTTATTTGTAGGGTTAGATAAAAAACCATAATGACTCGAATCCTGGCTAAAACCAAATCCAGTTGTGAAAGGAGTTCAGCTGCTGTTTGTTATGTTAATTTGTTCTTTGCTGAGATTTATTTAGCAATTTATTTTTATGAGGTAAGATGGAAGTGATTTTTCTTCTTTAACCACATATGTGTCCTGGAGACTAATGTAATTCGGTGGATATTATCAGCTACTGTACAATAAGACATTTTCAGGATCTGTCTCTGATATGGTTAAACCAGCTCTGCCTTCAGCTGTGTTCATTTAAACCTTCACTAATTTTTGTAAGGGTTTGGTTTGATTACAAGATTGACAAGCAGACAAGTTAAAATCCCTTTTTAATGAGCAATCAACTTTAAAACAGGTTTGGGGTTTCCCACAAGTGCCTCAATTCAAGCCTCGGCTTCTTTGTGCCCATCAACTGGCTGCTGATGCGGATGCCCCAGGATGGGACAGCTTGGGATGGCCACAGACCATTCCCCAGGCAGGCACATGCCACCTGCTTGACCATACATGTCACCTGCACCAAATTAAAGCAAACATTTGGAGAAACCTGTACTTCTGCCCACTGAGCTTGCTAATGGATCCACACTGAAATCTCATTTTGCATTGTTTATTTGCCGTGAGTAGATTGCTACTTGCTTGCCAAAAACAACTGCTATGCCTGGTACAATCTGCCACCCCAACGAGCTGTTGTACACAAAGTGATCACTACTGAGAGATTCACCGTAAGTAAAAAAGATCACGGTCTCACACTAGAGCTGACTTAGATGAAATGCTAACCCACTGGAAATGAGAAACATCCCTGTCAATGGTATTTAGGCATCAACTGCAAAAAGACAACTCCCTCTTCCTCCTGGGAAAAAGCCACGAAAACCAGCATGTAGGAAGATGAGACCTTTTTTTATTGCCTTGCACGCTTAGAGATCAACACAAAGACAACTTTCTGACTTCTGAGACGACATGCCCAGATCCTTCACAGCAACATATCATGACTGCTGTCTTTTGACCAATTTTGGTTGTCCATCTTAAGATCAGTTAGGGAGGCATGACTTGTAGTGGACGGAGCTCCCACCAACCCCATCCTGGATATGAATTAAGTCAGTGCCAATTGCTTTGGGCATTCAAAAATCTCTAAAGTCACATTTGGCTGATTTTTCCTGCTGGACCATCCACAAGTCAGCATTCATCTGGGCTGGCGGGCTTCAAATTAAGTGACAATGGGATATGGTCATATTCTTGATAAACTCATTAAAAGACTTATAAAAAGATGATAGTTTTTCTTCCCAAAGAATACATTCACATTTCTTTCAGGTATGATCAATCTATCAAAATCAGTTTTCCTTTTCATGGCTAGAAAGATAGATTCATTTTAATTTTTTTAGTATACTTGAGTGCAATATCACTTTCTGAAGAAATTATTTCCACCACTCTTGTCAAAGAGTGTGGTATCAGGAACCATTCCCATATTTACCTGCATCAACAGCTAATGGAAGAGTATTACCTGGAGACAAGCTCACTGAGGAAAGCACAAACCCAGACAACTTTTGTCCAAATGTTATCTTATCTCTGCTGCTGAAATGACACCTACCAAGAGACCATATTTTAAATAAGTATAAATAACATTAATTAGAACTGGAGGAATGCAAGATCAATGAATTTCACCAGAACACAATTAACATTTTTTTTTTAAACAGTGTAGCAGTGTTAATTCATTTCTACAGCTAGATCGTCACAATCCTGTTACCCTGCAAAGAGAGCTGTCCTTTCTTACAGTTGATTTAAATAATTTTGACTGTGCTGCTCGCAGCATCATTCAAAAAAAGAAAATATTAATTTACAAAATAACCCATTCTCCATATTTATTATGACAAATAAAAATCTTAAATAAAACAGGCTTTCTCTCCCCTCTCTCCCCCCATCCCATCCCTCATTCCAATTTCAGGTAGCTTGGCACTGAGTAATTGAACATTAAAAAATCAAGTTTGTAGACTTCATACAGCTGTGTTTGGTGCTCGGAGCTGATGTTCTGGAAGAACTCTGTGGTCATTTCATCAGTAGTTCTCGTAGACTTTGCATAGGTGGGGAACTTCAGGTAGTTGCTTACTCCTGCCAGCTGGAGAATGTAATTCGAATCCTCTTCAAGCGTTTCGTATTTTCCTATAAGGTCGTAGTGAATGTGGCACGGGTGGCAGAGGGAGTACACAGTCTGCCAGTGCTCATTGAAGGGCTCTTCTCTTTGGGTGTGCGGGTCAATGAGATATGCCACAAACTCTTCAAATTTCACATCGTCGCCTTTACGCAGAGCTTCCTGGGTTGCATTTTTCCGCTGACGCCTCACAATTTTGGTGCCGTATCGCTTGTGGAAGGAAGTGTTGTACTTCTGGGTGAACTTGTTCCTGTAGGCTGACACCAGTCTCTCAAAAGGCTCGCGAACAAAGAGGAACTTCATATAGTTTTTCAAGCGGTGGTTGATCTCTGGGATGCTGTACTGGTTGAGGGTCTTCAGGTTTGAAGACACGTGGGCTTCATTGGCAGGGATTTCCATTGGATCACTGTACTTGCCTCTTCCCGTCAAAACCATCATGACTCTCTTCCAGTTTGTGCAGGCCACTTTGGGAACATAGCAATAGATCATTTCATGATCTTCGTCAACGACAAGGTGTTTGAGATCGCTGGGTGTCAGCACACGGCGCTTCCTGCTAGAGACACTATTTGCTCGGCACGTGTCTGTCACTTGGTCTCGTCTAATCTGATGAAGAATTGCTGTGTTGGACAACTGCAAAGAAAGCACAGGCATCAGTAAGTCAAGTGGCTGGGAAACTTTTACTACCTTTTTGCTTATTATCCAAATTCAGAGAAAGCAGTCTACTGCCTGTGTAGAACAGTTCATTCTGTGGGTGAGTAAAATTATTCCTGTGCTAGAAGATAAACTATTAAGTCTCCAAACTTCTTGACATGTGCTGCTCAAACACTGTTCACAAAGTGTCCAGGGCTTTGCCTTGAAGCAAACACAAAGGAGCACAAGAGCCGATGCAGCCTGGAAGCAGGTGTATTTGCAACACCCTCATCCTGAGATGCAGCCACTGCTTTTCATAGTCCTGGAAAACAGATTGCTCCTCCACTCTGCAGCCCATCCCACAGCTCCAGCAGTGCTGGACCCTGCCTGACCTTTGGCTGTTGAAATGAGGTAGGAAGACACCAGAGCTGGAAAATTTGTCAAAATGACAACAGTATGTGCTCTTGTTGCTGATGTCTTTTATGCTAGAGAATTTCATCACCATGGCTTGTTTCTTGGCTATGACCTTAGCAAAAGAAATGAAGTGCATTGAGATTCCTGCTACTCCACAAGGGGAACATCCACTCAAATGTGATTTCTCGAGGAGCAGGGAGAATATTGATGACTGATTTGCCTCTCTGATAGAGCCATAATGGCAGAGAAGGAAAGAGTGTGTGGCCCTATGTTCACCCATAGCCCTTTATTGCTTTGTTAATAGCACCCTACCTTTCTACTATTACCACTAACGGAGGCTTTGGCAAGGTTGGAATCTGTCTTAGACAGGACCTACAGGGGCAGCTGCACTGACATGGCCACTCTTGCCACCAGCCACCACCTGCCCAGATTGTGTCCAGTGACAACAGCAAGAGCTTCTGGTAAGGCAGGTAATGAGCTCTTCCGGGAAATGGGAAATATTAGCCCAAGCAAAGGACAATGCCGACACAGGGCTCCTGTGTTCAGTTATTCAGAGCCATGTGAGGTGTCTCTGCACGGCACGGTGTTTTGCTGTGCAGCCCAACCCTCACTGCTACAAATGCTTTTACATAGTCTGAATAAATTGCAGCAAAGCAACAGGGGGAAGGTTTTGGTAATCCTATTTACATTTCCTTAACACCACTTGCCTGTGGATTTCACAGAGCCTTATGCTCAATAATTAGTTTAGCCTCAAAGCCAACTATTAAGGTGATTATTGACCTTTCTATCTGATAAGCAAGGAAGTCTGAGATTCCTCGTTGTACGCTGAGTCTTTCAAAAGTATTTATCAGTTAGTTAGGTCAACATGAATCACAGGATACTGCAATGAAGCAGCTGAGGCAATGCAGACCGTATACACCAGCTATGGGGGTGACTTTGATTATAGACTATACACACTAGCCATGGGGGTGCCTTTGATTATACAGGTCTTACCCTCACCACTGCAATACCCTTGGCGAATGGTTTTGCACCAGCTTGGGGGTTCACACTGAACCTCCAGTTCCTGCAGTCACATGTGAAATCTCTGCTTTTGATACCAATAGTTAGCCATGACTCACAGTTACAAACAAACTCTTGAAGAAAAAGATCTAAATGCACTTTAGAGGCAAACCCCAGACCAAACCCAAAGATGGGAGCAAAACAGTTGTAGGATTTCTGAACTTTGGAAGGAAAGGAAATAGAAATTGTATTGTTACGGGCAAGCCCTAAGAAACCAGGTTTCACTCCCTAAGAGGCAGCAAAAGCTTTTGCAACATGTGAGCAGCAGAAACTCTTCCTCCCTCTGTGCTGTGGACGGTTGCAGAGGAATGTTCTCGTGGGATGGACAACACCAAGAGGTGGGTGCACCTCAAACCGGGGCAGGAGGATTCTTTCTTTAGGACAGCATTTATGTGCCAAGCCTGGGACCTCCGTGTTTTGTACAATGCCACCCACCACTTCTCCTCTGAATTCCTTGGTACATTCCTCCTCTCATCTCTTTAGCCCCTTTGTTCAATAAAATGTCGGCTCATGGTTAAAACATGCAATAGCCCAGTGCAGCTCATTCAGACAGGTTGGCTCATCTTTTCTGTGTGTGTGGTATCCCCCTGAATACCTCCCAGGTGCACTTCAAGGGCAGTTTTGTGTTTTACCCGAAGAGATCAGAAGCCAGATGTGAAATGTGCTTCATGTTTCCTAAGAAAACTGACTGGCAGGGAGTTTCCAAAAGAAGATGTTAGAAAACAGTTGTCAAAGACCACACAGATTTTTGAAGAAAACTACTTTTTCTGTTAAAAAAATGAAAATAAAATCCCTATTTCAATTTATGTTGTCCTTAGGGAGAAACAGAACTAATGGTCAGCTCTACACTGCTTAGATTTACCAGTGAATAATTTTCAAAGAACTAAACAAAACCCTGTGCAAACACACAGACATACAAATTCTCCTCTGCAGACAGAGAAAAAGCTGAAATCTCTCCTCCTGCAGATTTTCATCAATACCGTATAGCACAGTATGGCTGTTTGCCTCTGCTTTTAGAGTAAAAAAAAAAAAAAGTAAAAAAATGCCAGAATATATTGCTACGTTACAATATGTTAATGCACTGTATTTGCTTTTCTGATGCAATTCTTGGGATACATACAGAATTAAGTGGATGAGATTCTATAGCTTATATTAGATAGAAGGTCAGATTTGATAATTTAATGGTTGCTTCAGACCCTAATCTGCAGATGAATCTTTGTAGAGCTGTGCTTTGCTCCTGATTTCATTCCTGCATCAATAGGCTAAGCACTTCTTCCCCATACATTAACATTAATGAGATTTTCAGGCATTTGGAGTAAGGAGAAAAATGCAGCCTTAGTATTTGCAATTGCAAATGAGACTGAACTGCATTAAATTCACTTTAAAGATGATACTTGTGCATTTTGAAGTGGTACTTGTCTCCCACTTTTTTTAGCATGGAAGAGCTGACAGGAGTTTGGTCAGCTACATTCACTAAGTGTACACTGACACCCCAGTGTCAGCCCTGCGTGTGCTCTGGCCTGTCTGGTGGCACACAGAACAATGGAATACTAAAAGGGTATTGCCCTACTCTCATAAATTACAGTACAATTCGGTATGGCTGATGGACAAAGGACTGTGTAGGAAATATGGTTTTCAAAACTCTACTTCCTTTTCTCTTTTTCTTTTGCCTACTGACTTCAGCTTACTGAAAAAAAAAAAAAAAGGGCCAGTTTAGTGACTGTCCCAGAATGATGCTCACTGTATCAAACCCCATTTTCTTCTGCAGCTGACTAACACATCCAATATACTCTGGAGGAGTATTCTCCCAGAGAAGCAAAATGTTCTGCTGACTCTCCTTGAGGTTTACTGGTAACAGCCCTCTCACTGAAGGACTGAGTCACCCTGCACTAGTGAAAAGTCAGGTAAGGCACTGGAGAGCCTTGAACAGAGCTGCTGCAGAACCACCAAACTCTTCCTTGTAAGCTGCAAACCAGCGAGGACATGCTCTATTGTCCCCAGAGCCTACAGCATCATACAAGGAAATCATAATAGCATTTTTCATTTTGATATTTTGAAATTATGTATTAACACTGAGTTATCTGATGCTAATTATGGTTCCTCATTTTAAGTTATGGGCAAGGCTTTTAAGCCACTTAATAATTTCAGTCCTGAAGCTGGTAAGGGGAACTGGGAAAAGAGTAAGGTTACCTGGGACTGGAACTACTTTCATTTCAACTAGAGGTCCACTTGGCCAGTGAAAATGTGCTCATAACTAAGGAGGAAAAAACACCCTAAAGATTTAAGCAGCCAGAGAGATAAGACCCAAGGAGTAGATATCTTTAAACCTATGGATGTGAAGGGCACGTCAAACAATGAGGGCCATGGACTGTCTTCCCTCAAAGCTGTTACAGATGCGGCTACAGCAGAGTTGTGAGAGCGCAGCTGCTGCCTGGACACTGACTGCTGCATCTGTGGTCACTACCAGAGGTCCCTGATGGCCCCTCAGTTCAAGAAGCCACAATCAGTAATGCCTAAATCCACCCCACTTTGTGAAAGGGCACTTTTAAACATGTGCAGGTTACTCAAAGAGCAGCATGGGGATAGTGATAAAGCCAGTTCTCAGGTCTGTCCTCTGATAGTTCAACTTGAACTTCAGCTGGGCATTAAAGGTTTTGGGAAGACATCTGATAAAAGCATCTGTTCTTTCCTGAAAGAACACCATAGATGCAGGGATTTTTTTCCTGCAGAAGTTGTAAAAGGGGACAGAGAAGAAGGGCATGTCAAGAACAAAGTTTTTCTTCCTTTTCTGATGCAGCAACCAAGATGAACAGGGAGGCAACAGGAGCAGCAGGAGACTCCCAAGCTCAACGGTACTTAAAAGAAAAAGAAAAAAACCCAAACAACAGTAGACTGGGGACACTCTGAGGTTTCTCATCTCCATCAGTGCCAAACTAACAATGAGGGAGAAAAGCTAAGTCCAACACACTCTGCTCATGTGGATGTCTTCTGTACAGTGGAGGGGCAAGTGGGGGGAGTTGACTGTAGTGCACTACAGAATATACTGACCAGAAATACATATCCTGATCAATCAACAATCAACAACACAGGACATGCAAAGGTTATTCAAGGCAAACCACAGTAATGAGATGGGAGGTATTTTCTTCTGGTTACTTAGGCACAGCAGGATAAAATAAGCTTTGAGGGCCTTTCCAAGCTTTGCAGCCAAGCTGCAAGTTCAGTTTTAAACATGGGACATTTTTAATTAGTGTTTTTCTTCTGAATATAGCAGTGTACTGCAAACCAAGAGCAGAGATCAATCCAATTCACAGGTACCTGCACTGAAAGCATTTTTTTTTAACATAAGGCTAGAAATACTTAAGCATCACTCCAAACCACCAGTAATTAAATTGTGTCTCACTATGAAAAATCAGTGTTCAAAAAAGTATCTCCCACACTTACATGGCAGGGTTTTATTTATTTCTATAGCACTGCCTGCAGCTGCTGCTAATTTTGCACTTTACAGTAACCAGGCTCACAACCAACCTATGCTGGGAGTGCTGACACAACATTTGGCCACGTGGACTAAAGGGCAAAATGATCCGCATTAGTTTAGAGTGGAATAAAGAGGATAAGTATTGTGAATGGTGTCCCATGCCCTGCTAAATTGCTTTTTCTCTTCAGGTTTGCATTCACAAAAACTTTGCATCTGCATTTAATTCTTCAGTTACACTTCTGTTTGGAGGTTTGTTTCTGTCCTGTGCTAGAACAGCTGCTGCACTGTTCCCATTACCTGTGGTCCAAGCAGCTATCAATTAAAATCATAGAATGGCTTGAGCTGTAAGGGACCATAAAGATCATCTCGTTCCAACCTCCCTGCCATGGGCAGGGTCACCTTCCACTAGACCAGGTTGCTCAGAGCCTCATCCAGCCTGGTCTTAAAAACCTCCAGGGATGAGGCATCCACAAAATCTCTGGGCAACCTGTTCCAGTGTCCAATCAGCTGCACCTTTGCCGAACACCCAGTTGTATCTATCCAGTAGCACTGTTAAGATGAGCATAAACCAGAGCTCATCTCCACCAGATTCTTTTTAATGGTATTTGTTTAGAAGGTGTGTGCAGCAGGCTCATAATCCACTGAAAACAAGGTCTTAAAGTGATGTATCAGAGTAACTATAGGTGGCACTAACGGTCCTAGTTACACGACACTGAGAGAGACCAGTATTTCAGCTGACTAAAATCCCTCAGGTTTATCACATCTCCTTCCCCTGGCCCACCAACCACATCATCCAAGTTCTAGGAGGTGTTTGCTATTCAGTATATAAAATGTTTCTCAGTATTACTTATGTTTTCCTAAATGCTTGAGGGTTTTGTTTTTTGAGCATGAGGTTACATGCAAGAATGCTTCCAATCCTGTTTTCACATAAAAAGTATGACTGAGATTCTTGCAACCTTGATGGAGAGCCTTGAAGTTACAAATGTATTTTAGACTATTTTAATACTTGGCTTTTACAGTTTGCATCCATAACTACCCTACTTGGTGTATATATATATTCTATACACCAAATTCTAGCTAGCTTTCTTGAAGACTTTCAGCATTACACAGTAAAGGGGAACTAACAATTTTTCATACTTGACAGTCCAAGCATAAGCATTTCTCAAATAATCACAAATAATTATTACTCTTTGCAGATTTCTACAGATGCCAGTCAGACAGTTATAGCTATGTGAATCAAAACACTGAATCTAAAAGAATAATTATATTTTAGATAAAGGGATTTTATTAAACCGACCTGGACTGCAATAATTTTTTTTAAAGTAATAGCTTTGCAACATTTCCTGCTTTCATTGATTGCACATTTCATAGCATATAATCCTTGACTTGACTTTACAAAAAATTCCATCACGCAAATAAGAACCCCACCAAAATCTCAATATTTATTCATAGTCCAGTAAGACAGACTAGAAAGCACATCACATGTACTAGAGATGGAAATGCTTCACATCTTCTCTGACAACTTATGGACAGATAAACTGGAATACAAATTTGCTATGAAAATGTCTCTACAGAGCAGCTGGGTAATAGAAGATAATAAAACTAATATTAAGTTAGGAGCCTTTTTACAAAGTGAGAAGATTTTATAGACAAATTATATCCTCTGAAGGAAGCTCTTGGAATATTACAAAGCTGCTTTCTTTTCTCCATTTCATGCACTGAACTTACTGACCCACAGAGAAGATAAGGCTGAATTTTTCAGTTTTGCATATTTTGCATATTTTCCAGTTCTCTGTATTGCAACCCAGTATATCCATACTGTTTTCAGTTCCCACTGTATGGAATGCACTGGGGCTATGAGAAGAAGGATCAAAACTATTGAGAGGAAACCAGTCACACACAGTAGCTGCTAGCACTGTACTGTCAAAAATCCTAAAGTGCTTCACACATTCCCTCTGTATGCACGTACCCAACTTTGTCCATGTGCGTGCAAGCAGAAGGAAAGGTGAAATAACTTGGCAGTTGCATTACTCTGGATCCAGAGGCTACAATTATTTGAACAATGACACACCCCAAACCTACATCAACTTTGGCATTCACTCTTCTGTGTCCAGGTACATGATTTGGGTGCTAGAGAAGAAACAACACTAAACCAGTTAAAATCCATCAGCAGAAACACATGCAGCCGCAGACGCTGATGCTTTCCTGGGAAACCTTCACAGCTAAGTCATTAAGTATTGGCTTTGTGTCTTGGAGAGAAAGTAAAGTACCACAGTAAGCCTAAATGATGAAAAAATGTCCTTGAAAAATCACAGACTGACACCAAGTGACACCAGCTGTATGTTAAAGCCAGACTTTTAATCAGCCTAAGCCTCCATCACACAATAAGGTATGAATTCAGGAGGAAGAGAGTGAGCATCCTTCTAAATGTCACCTTCTCCTGGATAATCCCAAACATCTTTGGAAGCCTGTCCATTCCCATTCTACCTGCCTGAAACTATTTGGTACCAGGACTCATATAATACGTAGGGTTTGAGGCTAGTAAGATGAATGCATACATCCTGTAAAATGTCTCCTCTGAACAAGGAGATAGAAAAGTTGGAAGATCTCAGGCAGACCAGGCAGAAAGACCTCTGGCCTGGCCACACGGGGTGAAGGATGTGCCACCAGGCGTGTTGCTATTCTGAAGTTCTGGGGGAATGTTACAAACACAGGGAAGGTAAAATCGAAGCAACTGAGTTTAACTGCAATACACCTACAAAATAAGAAATCATCAGGAAGGCTGGATGAGCTCTGTGTTGGGAATAATTAAAACAAAAAAATCTTCATGTTGGTGGGTTTCTTGTGATTTAATTTATAGAAGACAAGTTTGGAGCCCCACATCACATGTACAAAAAGTACTCTGCATCATCCTTCCAGCAACCAACGCTGGCTGTCCCAAGGGAGGAGGAGAAGGGGAATTTGGCAGATGGCCAATCATTTTTTATTTTGTATTTTCTCACAGGAAAAAGCAGCAGATGAAACCCCAGGGCAGGTCTTCAGCTGCCACGGTGGGGTGAAGGTGACAGAGATGCACAGCCTTCCTTAGTGGCAGCTCTGTTGCTGGCAGGCTGACCGCCCTGTGCTGCGGCCAAAGCGCCTCGCCGCTGCTTTGACAGTAAAGGATGGCACGTGATGAATTTGTCCACTCCTGGCTCATTCTTTAAGTGCAGCCATGAATCACTGTGTGTATTAAAAATCTGAAAGGTCTCGCTGTCCTATGAATTTAATCTTAAAAGGAAAGTTTTCTGGCCTTTCCCCTCCAACACATGCATGCAGATGTGCAGGTATGAGATGACTGGAGCTGAGCTCACGCTCTCTGGACTTGTGCATGTAACCTGTAACACACAGGGACACAATCACAATCTTTCTAACCCTTCTTGGTCCCCAGGCATGGATATTTCACCTCTACCCTGCAATCACTGGCCACTCAAAGCTGTGTCAAGTAGCCCTTAGGAGCCCCTACCTATCATCACTTCACTTGACTTAATGACACTAATGGTTGATTGATGGATGTACAGTAGCAAGGAGTGAGTTTGCTCTTGCGAAGGTGGGGGACAGGGAGTGGGGACCTGGCGTGGGACACAACAGCACGCCGCATCTGAGAGTTCCAAAGGCTGCACCTGATCTTCTTGGCTGAGAGGGAGCAGATTGCTCCTGGCCTCACCTAGGAAAGCCCCTTCCTGAGGATATGCTACTGCTGGCTGCAGCTGTTTGAGAAAGGTTTGGGCTTGCAGAACTGTCTCCAAGTCACCAGGGATTATAGATGGGGTCAAAGGGACTACCACTGTTTATCTCACAACTCCCAGGTTGCAACCAAGGCATAGATCAATCACAAACTGGGACAACTGAGGCTTGGAAACAAGCACATGCATTGAGAAACTCAAAGCCAAGGGAGCGACCTGTAGCTGCTGCAGTCTGGTGTTACACCTCTACTGGGGGAGCTGTAGATGTTGCTTTCAAGGAGAGGCTTGAGAACATATTAGGAAAAGGCATGCCATGTACATCTGCAAATGGTGCACCAGGAGGAGCACTGGCCTGGGATGCATGGAGTCAGCCAGGGTGGAGCTGGGAGTAGCCTTTAAAAAACAGAATGAGAAAGTGCATTTTAACATCCCTGACATCCAAGAGACAATGGAAAAACTGACATTTATTTATTTGTTGCAAGCAGTTGTGGTAGTAGGGGTGAGATAAACTGGGTGGAGCGGGGAAACCGGATGATGTAGATATGTAAATACAAAAATACATAAGAAATTCCACAAGGAGGAAGAGAATAATTTTCTGTCTGAATTCACTGTAGTTAGGACAAGTGGTAATAAAGCAAACAAGAGAGACTCGGTTTAGATGTGGAAAAAATCCCAACAGAAAGGATGAGACACATCTGTGCTGAAACAGTTGAGGCATCTACAGCACTGGGAACCACCACCTGCCCAAGAAGGTGTCAAGAGAACCCATATGATCCTACCATGTGATCAGGTGTCTCCTTGTGGGTCCTTCAAGCTTCACAAACCTGGAACAATGGCTTCTGGAAGCTAAGCTCACTGTTGCAAACCTAGGTATTTTACCCATTTCAGGAGCAAGGCTTTCAGCAAGTGCTGCAGAGCCACACGGGCAGAGAGGCCAGTTGGTGCTCTGAATGAAACCTCCTTCAGGAAAAAGCACCAACATCAAACTACAGGGTGGGCAGAGACCAGGAGCTCAGAAACCACCACGACAGACCCTGCACAGGACATGGTGGAGGAGATAGAGGAGGCCTGAATTTCTGGAATTGCCACCCTGTTTACCCTGGCAGCTCTGATCTGGCAGCTGATGTTAATGGATTTCTCGGTAACACAAATCCTCCTCCTGTACCTCTGGGTTGCAGCTCAGGTGTCGCATAGTCAAGTAGAAATACTTATTTTCTTCTCAGCGGGATATCTGTTATTTTAACTGAATACAATTTACTCAGTCCCATGCTAAATCAGGGTAATACATTTCCAATTTTTAACTCAGCATGCAACACACCAATATTGCTCCAAAGATTTTGAAACCCAAACAGGAGAAACAGAAGATAGATGCTACATAGTTGTTTTCTTTACCTATAATTCATGGGCTGTAGCAACCCACTGCAGGAGAGGGGAACCCCATAATTACATGTTGAGCTGTAGAGTCCCTGTCCTCCATGACTGGGGCAGGCATTCTGTGTGGGATGCTGCAGGATGTCCCCTTCTAACACTTCCTCCCTTCCATGAACAAGGGGTACAGGCTCAGGCCCCCAACAACAAATGCCACACTGTTTTTTTTTTAAGTAAGATGTTGGAAGTAGGTGTGATCATGCCCAACAGTGCATAACCCTCCTGAGGTTTGCTTGCTGTCTAAATGGATGATGCAAAGGCCCAGAGGAGATGGGGAAGAGAGAGTTGATCTCACCCCCCAGCAGATCGGTGGCAGAAACGAGAACAGATTTCATCTCCTATCTCCATATGACTCTTTTCTTGTAATGATTTTAATTAATTCATCTGGACACAGACTGGCAAAATACCTAAATCCTCCGGATGATGAATTTTCTTCTCAACTAAACATGTTAACATTGAATTTCTTTTACTTCCCCTTGGTGAAGTTCTATTTTGCTCAGACTAAAATTTGCTGTTCCAAGGTAACTTTTCCTGGCACATTTGTCCATGCTGCTCACTCATGTTCACAGAAGGCAACTAACTGGGGTTGCTCATTCTCTGCAGCCTTAATTACAGCTAACCGGAAACTTTTCACCTTTCTGCTGCTGTACAAAAAGAATTAGATGACCCCCTGCTTGAAAAGACAAAAGGCCTTTCCTATTAAAATGCTAGCATCCATTTATAATCTTAATTACAACAGGCTTCCCAGGAAACCTTCCTGCTGTGGAATGAAGTAGTATAGAAATAAGATTCTGGGTTAACATGGAAAGTAGCAAGTCTGTTTCATCAAGAGCTTCCTAGGTCTGATTTCTTCTACTTTTGAGATAAATGCCAGTGATTTCAACCTCAGGTCCAAACAAGACAGCAGCAGTCCTTTAGTCCAACCTTAATGCTGTCAGGATTAGGCCCAAAGAGGGACTAAAGGAAAAGACTGAAGATGTACCATGGCACAGGAGAGGGATTTGTTTGTTTTTTTCAATATTTTTGGATTTTATTATAAAACCAGATGTTCCATTCTTTGAGCACCGAAAGAAACTCACTGCCATTAGCTGACCACAAATGACCCACCACAGGCTTCTCTGGGAAGGAAAGAGCATCTGCATAAAGCTGCCTTCTCTGGTGGCCACCAACACCTCTTCCCAAATGCCAGCGTGCTCCATCCACTGTGCCAGCTCTACACAGACAATGTCATCCAACACCCTGAGGATCCAACCACCAGGCACTTGCTGGAAAGTTCCCATCTCCCCGAGTCCCTCTAAATTGCAGCGGCAGAGACCTCAGCACAGCAATAAAAGACAGAAAACATGCCTAGGTAATCTTTAAATCCTGACAGACCTAAAAGTGTCTTGATTGTACTTTTAAGAATTGTCACATTAAGCTTTCTTATGCTGGAGCATGAGGTTGGTGTTGAAAGTAACTTTGACCACCGATTTAAGACAACTGGAAGGTACAATTATTAGCACGATTCCTTGTTAATTTTCCTCATCTCTACAGCTGTGTTTACTGTGATTTCTAAGGGTTCTCTGTCTCTTCTAATAACAGATCCATTTAGGGACTGCATACTAAATGTTAACTTACAATGGAAGAACAAATTCTTAGTATTTCTTTAAATGGCAGCTATTTTTTGGCTATTCCCTCAACTAAACCCTGAAAGAAACTGCACATAATATTTTTTTTCCCCTTTTTTAAATGCTTATTCTTTTTTAAACTTCCCAAAGAAAATCAGCAGAAAAGGTCACTCAGAGCTCTTGTTTTTGGGATTCTTCTCAGGCTGCAGCCAAGCTCTGCACTCTGCTCCTTTCATGGATGCTGAACATGCGCCAGCCTCTCATCAGTTCCCTCTCTATCTGGTGAAAGAGCTGGCTCCCTCTGCGCTGCTTTCCTATCCTTGTCATCCGCCTTGTCCCACCTGCAGCTTGAGCATGCCAGCAAAGATCAGAAGAAAAAGGAGCTCCAGGACTGAGTTTTCAGCCAGCTCTCGCTCTGCATGCCAAACCCCCCCAAGGCAGGTCCTTGCTGTCCCTGAGCTGACTGCAGCACAAGGCAGGCGCTCACAGTGTGAGTGAGGAGGGCATGGAAAGATTGGGAAGATATCACCTCTCCCCGCACAGCAGGGCAAGGCGAGTGGCAGAGAGGTGCCAACCCACAGCCCTCCGGCCCAAAGGGACATGGTCTGACAGCCAGGAGTGAGTCGAGGCATTCAGCTGTGCTGGTGACGGGAGCCAAGAGCGTGCACTCGATGGAAACGTGCCCTGTCCTGGGCAGCGGGGAACAGGACGTCTCTGTCCCACACACAGGGCCAGGGCTGTTCCACCTCCCACAGGGCTCCTCGTGTGGCAGAGGGGTAAGCTTTGCCTTAAATTGCTCGCACAGGCAGCTTCCCCTCAGCACAGGTAAAACATAGCACAGTGAGAATAAACTGCCAGGCTCTGCTTTTTCATATGGCAGCCTTGGAAATGTACTTATGGGGGAACTGAGGCCCCCAATACCTCCAGCTACCACTGGGTTCTGTGTGCCTACCAATACCAGCCTGTTACTGTTCTCAGGGCTTTTTATTTTCATAAGCAGCTTATTTTCTCTTGGATTAAAAAATAATGCCAGTAAACTGCACAGGAATACATACATCTCTCTATATACAGATGCATGCATATACATCCCTGCCCATATCCTGGTGGTAAACACGCAGACATTACACTGGATTATGTGGGTCACAGATCAGGGTGCATGGGTGCTTCCAGGTAGTACTGAAGCACTGAAAGACACTGTCATGTGTGAGTAGGTGGGACTGAAAAAATTCAGTAGCACAGTGGAGGGAAAGCATGCACTGCTGCTGATCTTGCTTAGTAGGGTGGTCTAAGAAGCATCCATGGTGCCCACAGCCAGTCAGTACCTGGAACCAGTGTCACCTCTCTGATGATTTCAGTCAAGACATCAGAGATACCCGATGGCCCCTGATAAACACTGGAGTTGATGTTGTTCTGGCTTATTGAACAGAGGTTGTCCTTCTCAAGACCTGCCAGGTGACATGAATTTAGGAGCAGCAAAAAGCGTTAAGTTACATAGTGCAGGAAGAGATGATATTCCTGACAGGAGAATTAAACCTAAATTACAGTTTCCAGCTAAGAAAGCTGTCATTTTAGATTCTTTATGCAGTAACTTCCACCCACTGGATCCATGAATGAAGAGATAATGGTTCTACCTTCAAACTGCAGCATTGCTTGGTGCAGGACCTGTCTTTGCAAGGCAGGGAGAACTGCCAAACTTTGCTGTGCCCTTCACCCCATGGCGAGGCTTCCATGGCACAAATGCCTCCCACAAACATGCTGATAATTAACAGTGGATTTTGTTCTTTGAATGTATCCTGCCTTTTATGAGATGCGTCAGCACAGCTGACCTAGAGATTAACAACGGCATCCAACTGCTCTCAACTCGTTTAGATTTGCATTTCAAATACAAAACTGATTTCATGAAAGGTTGCTTTATCCTGTTGTTTCTAAATCCCTTCTGGAAGATAATACTAGCTGGAGCAGGTCACCACGCAAAGGTCCATTTACAAGGACCACACTTAAATGCTTGTGATCAGGTGCCTGAAACCCTATACCCATTCCTGGAATCCATCCCCATGTGTATCTTCCAGCTGCTGTGTATCTCACCTAGCATGAGCAGGTAAATCTCATAAAGCCTCTTCCCAACTTCTCCTACAGTTTTTAGAGACCCTCTCTTCCTGTTCCATGACCTAGCTTTCTATCTGTCTTTGTTTGTTTAAAAATAAGCTTTGCCACAGGGGAAAGAAGTATGTGGGATTCACTGCTTCCAGGAACAAACTGTAATTTTATCCAACTTTTACTGTCCTCCTAGGTGATCTCTTCTACTTGCTCACCAACACCTCTATGCATATGCAAGTACCAGCCCTTAACTTCAGTCCCTCACTCCAGCGCTCTTCAGAAGTGGTCAAGACCCCCTAACTCACCTTATTAACACCACTGTGCTCTCAGTCCCTGGTTAGTGGGAATTAGGGTCCAAGGCAATCCCAGCTATTTTAAGGTTAGCCTAAGCTCTTCATTCTGTCTGAACTTCTTTTTCACTTGTGCTTCTCAGTGTTCTTTCCTCACTCTCCTTAGCTGTTCTTCATTTAACTCCTTCAGTATCCCTTTTGCAAGCTGCACTCAATACGACTGGAGCTAAAGTTGAACTTTCAAACCCACGGTGGGCTGGGAGCAGAGAGGGGAGATACAAACATTTTCAAAGGAAGACATGAATGTTAAACAGGATGAGTAAGAGACTGCTCCAAAACACACATAGTACTTAGGAGACTGAGATAAAGCAGTTACCATACACTATTAGTTTAAACCTGATGCAGAACATCTGCTCCTGTTTTGCCTTTAATGATTCACGTTCTCCCGTCTGCAGCTCCTGAGAGAGAAGGACCACCTGAGCAGAGATAAACTGCAGGTTTGCTTATACCTTTTCCAGGAGGAGAAAACACTTGCCAAGATTACCTGAGAAAAACTGAAGTGCTGAACAGCCAGGCAGGCATTGCAGAGCAGCCAGGCAGGCACTGCAGAGCCTACACATCAGCCTAATAATGTCTTTTATTCCCTCTTCATGAACTCCAATATTGCAGACAGGATCGGGCCCCTCTCATCCTCCCCTACTCGACTAGTTTCTGTAAATCAACCAAGATCAGTAAATCTTAGAATCTCAACTATATCTTAAAATAACAGCTTCTTGGAAGTACTATGAGATCTCTCAGTTCCCTACAGCAAGGTACGGGAGCAGTCCCGAGTTCACTAAAATATGGGCATGTTTTAGCTATGACCTACCTCATTACAGACTGAAGGCAACAGATGTTCAATGGGAATAAATGCTGGTTCCCAAATAAACCTCAGATAAACTGCAGAGGGATCTGCAGGTGCTGGCAGGATGGATAATTCTTCCTGAAGCGGCATCTGGAGCTACTGTTGCAGACTAAGGTCTGAGATAAAAATAACACTCAGTACTTATCTGGTCTTTTCCCATCTGTAAACTTCAACAAAGCATTATGCATCAATCCTGCCTTTCAGATGTGCGAAGTGAGCCACAAAGAACTGGTCCAGTGCTGCTGCATTTCTCTGCCATCATCACAAGCTGAACCTTGTCCTCTCCCAACACCTCTTCCCAGCTCACATGCAACATTGCTGGGTTTAAGGCAATGCAATGCTACCAGGACTTTTTGGTTTCTGTGATTCTTAAGATGGGGGATGGGGTTTACTTCTCAGCCCTGGTTCCTAATACTTCTCTGGAAGAATTCCAGAACAAAGTATCTCTTTATATATTTTCCCTCCATGAAGTTTCTAGTCCTCCCAGTTGTATAAAGGTTAAGTAAATGTTTTAAACTGGAGTCTCAAAATTCAGGTTGAAAAACTGTGGCAGTAAAGAACGCTGGAATCAGCAGATTGCAGATATTCAAAGCATTTAGTTTAGACTTACACCTTTCCCTCTTTGTTACTTCTTTCCTGACCAACACTTATGAGATTCACCCTTGGGTGTTGCTTCCATATCATGTTGGTGTCCATGAGAAATTAGTAACAAACATTTGGAACTGCCTGTTGTGAAAATGAATACCATGTACCACAGCAACACATAGAATTTTCCATTTATTTAAACAACTATTTTATATGCCACTGGGATCTAATGGAAAGTCATCAAAATTCAGCACTCCAATATGTTGTACCAGGATTAAAAAAAGAAAAAAAAAAAATCATGTAAAGTACAAAAAAGGAAGGTTTCATGTGTTGCTCTTTTTTTCTTTTTTTTTTTTTTAATTTGATAATACAAGTTTGCCAGACCCCTGAAAATCAACCTGTATGTTATGGAAAGAAAACCATAAAGGTCACGGATCTATAAAGGTCCTTGTGAGAAGTAAAAGGCAGCATTTGATTTTTTTTTTCTGGAAAAGTACTGGGCTCACTGCAAGAAACAGGGACGTGAGAAGCATACAGTTGATCTGGAATAGGTGTACAATATTAAACCAAAACAGGCCCACTTGGAGAAGTAGCATTAAGAAGTTGGTTAGTGGGTACACTTCAGTGAAGTCCTATAGCTCTGCCTGCTTTCTTCAGCCTACCACATCTTATGCATCTGCATTAAAAACAACTAGAAACACAGCAGCAAAAGTGAAACAGGAAAGCATAAAGGAAAACAAGTAGTTTGAATGATTACATAAAGAAAAAAAAAACCAGTAACAAAACCACAGGCTGCCTGGGAACTGCTATCTGGGATAGATTCAGTGGCAGCTGGTAAAGCAAGTCTGGTATCTTGACATGGGGACAAAGAGGAATGAATGGTCTAAAATGTCTGTCCATGGGTGACAGGATAAAAAGGGTGGTGAACATATTTTTAAATCTTTACAGTCCCCTCCAAGGGAGCAAGCGAAATGAGAGTCCAGCTCTAGTGTTAGAAAATGAAGGGGAAGGAACACAGAGAAGAAAATAAAAATGATACATAGTAAAAATATTGCTCCTGAATCTCTGGGGTGAAGAGCTTCCTTTGAGAAGCTCTTGCTTTTGATGGCAGGGGATGACATCTCTCTGGCAAGAGAGGAAAGGAAAACAGAAAAGCCTGTGATAGATGAAAACTACTAAACAAAAGAGACTGTCTGGGGAATTAATATTTATGAAATGCAAAAAGATTGTAGTAAAATAAGAGATAACACAAACCTAATAAAAGCAGAGTTGTTCTGAATTTAAAAATAAACAAACAAACGAAAAACCAAAACAAACCAAACTCCAAACCAAAACAGCCAAGATGCAGAGCTGCAATCTGGTGCTATACTATCAAGAAACTAATTCCCCTCTGTCTCAGGCAAAGTCAAAACAAAAAAAAAGTCATATATAGATCCAAACCTCACATACAGCCTAACCCAAAAACCAGTGAAGTCAATGGAAAAATTCCTCCCGATTTCCAAAAGCTTTTGATTTGACACTTTGGGAATTTCTGATACTGTTAAGAGCTGCATACCAAAGCTATCAGCCCCTGAAGTAATCCCATTGCTCACCCAATGGCATAGAGAGGTGCTATAGGGACGAAGGGTTACTGGTAGAACTTGCACAGCTTCTCTGCTCAGCAGAGGACAGTAGTGCATCCTAAAGTCTGCCATGGCAGTTGGAGGGTGTTACCTGCAGTGTCATGGACATGATTATTTTTGAAACTACATATGGGCGGCTTTGAAAATCTTCCCCCATCACAGGTGTGAGCTACTAAAGGTGTTTTCACCCAGAGACCCTCCCCTTGTGTGCTACATTCAGCACACTGCCTAGTCTTGTTTTTAAAGCTCATTTGCTTTTGGGAGTGCACCTCTCTATTGAGAAGCATTTCTTCTAATATTCTGCTAAAGTTTGTTCTTTTTTTTTTCATTAAATGTACCCATGGCCAGAAGATCATGAATGGGGAAATGGCTCAGTCAAAAAAGGCTGAATGAAAACCACTGTGACAACCTCAATTCTGAGTTTGTTTCTCTGTGGGTTTGTTTCTTGGACAGGGTTTTCATTTCAGGTAGGGTTGTTTTTCATTTCCAGGCATGGTTTGCTCTGGTTTATGCCCAAGCACTTGTACTAATAAAGTCCTACGGTTCTGTGAAAGGAATATAAACAGAGATGCTAAATCTGACAAGCTTACCATCTGCACAGGTTTTTTTCTTTAATAGTGCTTCCCAGATGAAGGCCTTTAGACAGTGCAACTGCAGCCTGCATCCCCAGGCTCAGAGTTACAGACACCATGTAAACTGTGGCATCCCTTTCTCACAAGAGATCATGTTTGAAAGAGCATTTACTCTGTCAAGAAGCGAGCTTGTCCTCGTCCCAGTGTACTCATGGTACAAACCATGCAGACCTTCTGCTCAGACCATAAGGACAGGAGTAGCCCTCATCACCCAGCACTGACTTAAGAGGGATGTTTACCTGGAGCCAACACAATGTTGGGTCAAGACCGTGCGATGTCCCACAGGGTTCTTCTTCCCACCTGGTGAGGTGAGGGGATGGGACATTGTGCCCCACAGAGATGGTGCAGCGAGGGTGATACTAACCCACCTTCATCCCCTTGGTTTGTGTGGGCATGATGGCGCAGTGGGGATGTCACCCGGCCTGATTCCACCTCAAGCCCATGACCATTTTGGGTGACAAACTTGTACAGACAACTGCTCCCGGAAATACCAGCTTCTCCCTGGGGAAGGAGGAATGAGCCTCTAGAGGGAAATGCCAAGTTATGGGGCATATCAGACCTATTAGAATAATTTAAAAAGAAAAAGAAAATCCATGCTGGGCTATTAGCAAAAATCAGGTGTTAAGAGTGCAGGGAAGATGCATAAAACACCGCATTAAACTATGGCAGTTTTGCTCTACCTCAGAACATACTGAATGGCTCCCAGAAGAGGGGAAAACAGATTTGGCACTCAGCAAAAAAAAAAAAGTCTGTAATTAGTTTTTTATAGAAAATCCACGAACTGTGCTTGACTCCTGATGATTTTTTGTGGCGTTAGCTGGTGAATGCCCTTGTCCAGTGCCTCCATCAGTGGGAGCAGAATGTATAGCTGGAGGAGGGCTCTGGGCTGCCCCATAACCTTTGTGAGGAGTCACGGCAGAGAAGGAGCCCGATTCTCCCTCTTGTGCCACTGGAACAGAGCAGCAATGGGCCCCTTCACCTACTCAAGGCCACCCCAACCATCTGGAAGGCTGGATGGCAGGACTGAAGCTGTGGTTGACCCAGCCTCTAGCGAGCCCCAGAGCTGGGGGAGGGAGTGGTGGTGACCTGTCCTCTGAGCTCGGCCATGCTGGAAAAAATAAACCCATGAATGTGTCTGTGGCAAAGCAGGCCTGCTGTTTTGTGACTCACAGACCCAAGTATTTGCAACCACCTGATTTTCCAGAAGTGGCCAATCTGATAGGTTTGCCACCAAATTAACAAAATAAACAAAATACATAGATATGGGAATGCAGCCAGGGAAGTAACATATCATGTCATGGAGAATTAAAAAACTCTGCATCTGAGATCAGATGGGGTGGGTAGAAACAGGATAATAAAAAAGATTCACCAGAACCGTAAGAAAACACCTTCTGAAATTATTTATGCATCAGAATTTTATGTTCAAGGATGCTAGAGTCATTCAGTAGGCAGCTAAGAGCTATACAGCTTTTACAGAGAACAACAAATATAATTTTGGATGGGAAATGTATAGATGTGTTTTTAAAATGCACATGCTGATACCCTCATTCTGCCTTTTCTAACAGCCCCGCCTTCTGTGCGTTCATGGCCTTCCTGAACCTTATGAGAAGTTTGAGAGGACTTGTGAATCAGTTCCTCTCCTGGACCTTTAAAAATAGCAAGTGATTAAAACTAAAAGCAAGCTCATAATTATATCAAAGAAACCACTTAACTAGTTCTGGCTGTGGTCATCAGGCACGATGCGAGCTTGCTCCCTCTGCGGCTCAACAACGTTGAGAAACCACAGACTCAGTTCTTGAAAGTCTAAATCTGGACAACAGTAATTTACACTACAGTTAAACGAACCTATCCTTTAGATGTAACCTAGAAAGGCCTTCAAAGAGAAAACACATATTTTACTTAAGAGATTAAAGAAGAGCACTCGGCAGCACTGTCTCTTCTGTACACTGAATAGGTGAATGCCAACAAAAACATTTTTAGACCAGACCCATTTGTCAACCAACCATAAAGCAGCAGCCTTACACTGGGGATATTTGTGAACAAGTGGACATCTTCTGTCTGTGTAGGAGCATAAATGACCCCACAATTATAAACTCGCAGCCCCACTGTGAAGCAAGTAATTTACTGACATCCAATAAATGTGAAACTTGGTCAAGGTGATACGGTATGTGGCACAGCCAAGCTTGACACCCAGTTTCCTGTCATTAACACCAGCTTCTGAAGGAAGTTAATCTACCAAAGTAACGAGACAATCAAATCAAAGTGGTTTCCTAGTTTCTATTCAACATTTCCCTTTCTGCATCACACTTTTCCATTTTCTTACTGAGTTCAGCACTCAATGAAAAAATGTGTTTGCCATTGACAAGGCTGGAATTAAGCACAGCACAATTGTTTACCGTTCCAGATTTCACTCCATGAAGACTGTGGTTCGGATCATGGGCCTTATGAACATTAACATCAAGCTTGTTAGTGACCTCAAGGAATGCAGAATTTCCTCCACTGTTTGTGCAGTGTCCAGAGCTGTGAAGGGTAGATTGCTAGCTGAGACCAGAAAGTGTTGTTGCAATAATTAATAAAAGTAATAGAGAAAGCGAGCAGACCCAACTTAAAACACACATAAAATGAGCAACAGTGAGAATCCAGACAAATATTAAATATAATATAAAAGACAAATAAAAAATTAACATCCTTTGCCTTTCATGGCAAAGTTCTTTTCATGGCAACACCAGGTATGAAAGAAGGTTTTCTTTCAAAAGCTTTAGGGCTAGTGCATCAAGAACAGTTTCGGAGAAAAGTTGACACTTTTGATAATGAGAGAATTACAGAAGTAGACTTCTGTAAAAAATAAAAATCATGTTTCCAATGCAAATGTTTCCAACCTCTGTGCCTCTATGGGCTGCTCTGCTTCAACAGTCTCAAGTGACTGGAACTGCCCAGTAGCTATCATGAGAACATCCACCTGAGAAAGTTATGAGAGGATGCAATGCACCCTGCTGAGGGCTCAGCAGATGACTCTCTAACAAGAGGGAGATTTATTATTAGGAGAGCTGCCCACAGGTTTTAGTATTAATTTTCACACCAAAGTTTTCACACAGAAGGAATTAAAAAATGACACGGGCAACAATCTTGATATCCTGATACTGTTGTCCAGTCCTGGAAGTTTACATGGTGATGTGACTGAGGACCGCAAACAGATGAGAAGAATTTGTTGTCTAGCTCAACAGACTGAAGGTGCTTCCCACGGTGCTGGCTTTTGTGTTAAGCTCTCTCACTTTGAAGAACATAGTAATTGAGGTTTGGTAAGTTCTGACCTGAAGACATTTTCCCAACCTTGCAGGTCATGTTTTCTGCCTCTTCAGTCACCAGGAGCCGAAGGGAAGTTCATGCCAGGGCAGTATTTCATGCTCTCAATAACAATCCAATTTCTGTAACCAGATTTTTGGAACAGAAAGTTCTTATTTTGGGCAAATCCCATGTGAAGGACATGCCTTAGTAGACAGATGGATACTTTCAAGTTACTGATACAGCTTATGTTATCTATTACTAGACAGCTACTGTCTTGTCGCGCTTCATATGTTAAGAACTATTTATTGTAATGCAGGATCTTGTTAATGCAGTCTAGAAATACACACATTTTAAGTAAAAGAGAAATGCTCTTATTGCAACATTTTAATTTAGACCTTGATCAAAAAATCAGCTGCTTTGTACTTCATGGTTCAGATGAACTACAACGTGTCTGTAAAATGGTATGACAAGGGAGGCCTTATCATAGGTAGGGGGAACAGGCGTCTCTGATGGAAATTTCCATATTACATAATTACACTAATTTCCATATTGTGGTACAAAATTGCTACAAGATAGAATATTGCCTGGTGCCGCATGCAAGGATGTGGGAACCCTCAGACTGGTGCTTAAAGGCTGATCTATGGAGAGCCAGAACAAAAGCTCCCCTGTTTCTACCAGCGATTTGTACAAGGTTACAGTAGACTGTCATTTTTTTGTCTGCATCAAGTCTGGCAATCTGAGCACAAATTTTCTGCTTTCAGATCCCTAACACACAGAGGATCAGTTAATATCAATGGAAATTCCTCCTGGGGACTGAATACAACATGATAGAGAAAGATGAGTACAGAGATCTGAGAGTGAATTTTTCACCCTGCAGTTGTAAAGCCTGTTTTCTGGAAGGTGCTCAGGAAAATGCCTGGCCTGTGCCACTCTCAGTCTTTCTGCACAACACTGCACAGTGAAGAGGCACCTTGGACCCTCTTCCAGCCATATCCACAAAGAGGGTCTGATCAAAACTGCCAGCCTTTTGGGCAGGCAGCTCAGGATGCAACTGGCCCTCGCACCAGAGATGGGAACGGCACCCTGCGTTACAGCAGGCTGAGTGGAAGTGTTCAGTGGGTATCTCCCAGAAGGGATATGTAGGATGTAGGTCAGGTCCACCAGATTGGGAATTGTTTAACAAATTTTCTCTGCAATGCGATACCAGCTGCTTCCTTGGAAAGCAAAGAATGGAGGGGGGAAGCAGTGGAATCAGGTTGGTGCAAAGTAAGGTTTCCTGGCCCCTGGGCATCAAGACCTTGACCCTGGGATAACTGTTCATGAGCTAAATCAAGTCTATGGCGATTCTGTGAGTGATTTTAGTTAACAATAACAGGCCTGATCTGAAGCCCTTTTAATGTCTTTACCTGCTCAAAGTCACAGAGCCTGGACATATTGTCAAGCTGTGGAACCTTCTCAGTACATTGCTGCTCTGAGTGTTTAATAGGGCTCAGCATTGCCTGAGCTCTGCTCCCACCAAAGCCAGGTCAATGAGATTAACACCCCACATCAGTGGGAAATTAATTAATATAATGGCAAGGTCTTTTTGAAAATCTCACCTCTCATTTTGCCTTTTTAAAACAGAATACTAAATTTCAATTGAAAAAGGCAAACTTGGTAGATTTATAGAAATAATAGAAAAGAAATAAGAAGAGTCATCCCACAATACCTAGCTGCATAACTGGCATGGCTCCTCTGACCATTTACCCTACTTCCCATTTAAATGGGGTCTGTAAATAAGCACTGAGCAGATATATAACCCATGTGCTGAATTGTATTTTCCTCTATGACAATAAAAGCCATGGAGAGAGATTCATGATAACATGAAACCTCACTTGACTGTGCACAAGCAGAAGCATTCATTACACTGTGATGATGAATTTAGCCCTGAGTAGAAAGAGAGTTTTACCTTCTCTTTTTTTTTTTTTTGGCAATTTGCATGAGAAGTACAGAGCATTTAGTCTTTGAATGAATCAAAATATCTCTGCCTTCACTGAATAAATATATTTGAATACATGAATAAATAATATATTGAGTAAAATAATGAAACTAATTTAAAACAAGGCTGAGAATGAGGTCACAGTTTTTATTAAATGTGACATTTTCCACAGCGTTTACACTGTAAAAGATAATGGCCTATAGATTTTAAAGTGGGTAACAAACCATCAAAAATCAACTTTAGATAAAGTAGCTTAATTTTCAGCAAGCACTAGGCTTTTAACCTGACTTTCTGAAAGTCAGGTTAAGATGATTCAAGATGAAACTAGGGTTTATATGCCTAGGATAAAAATCTCCATTTAACACCAAAGCAACCACTTAATTGGCAGTCAATCCCAAGTACTAGGGGTCCAACTGAAAGGTCAATCTTGTGAAAGCTGTCAGGTGCCTAACCTCAGAATCAGATAGAAATATTTCATCCAGTACTTGCATTTCAGCTATAGACGTACCATAAATATAATATATCGAAACAAAAAAAGCTTGTACAAAATCCTGTTCCTGGAAGCAAGCAGAGAACTCCTATAGACACAAACAGGAACAGAGCTTGAAAAACTCTCCTAAAAACCCACCAAGCCAGATACAAAATCTATTCACCAACAGTTGACTTGAGGACAACTCTATTTTACTTGGCTGCCTAAAACTATTGCTTTTCCAGACAAGTCAGCAAACAAAAATTCAAGTGAAGCAGGTACTAGAAATGAACTCAATTAATTTGCAAAGAGAAGAGAATAAAAGTAAAAGGATGACAGACACCTTAAATAGTGAAATCCATAGAACAGACCTCATAATATCACTGTCACCTCACTTCCTCCTTGGTGTGCCACCAACCTGCATTTGCTGAGCAGTAAGGAGAGACTGGACATGTCAATACACGGTAGCAGCCAGCTGCCAGACTGTTTTCATTTGCTTCTGCCTGCTCAGGGCTCATGTCAATTAGCAGAGGCTAATCAGCACTTCATTAGAAATGTAATGAAAAACATAACTCTAGGAGAGATTGAGCACGTTGTCCATTATCACTGTATCTGAGTGCTGGAGTGAAAACAGACCTTCACAATGCTTCACCTCTTGTAACTGTGATTCCACTTTAGGTTCCATTCATTTACCAGATAACGCTGAATGCCCCTTCGTGATCTGCTGGGTCCCTATACTCTCAGCTGGCTGACAGGATGAGTTGCTTAGATAAAAACAGCATAGCAAGTCTTGGGGTAACTGGAAAGGTTTGTCCTGCCCTGCTTTTTTCCAAGGTACTAGTGCAAAGGTCACCTCATCACTAAGATGTCAAACTGTGCAGTCATGGTAAAACGGGTTAAATATTGAGACCACTTGATGAAGCTACCTAATTCAGTGCACTAATATGCCAGCCTTTTTCAGCTGAAAGCCACTGAAGTCCAAAGTGACTCTATATACTGATCAGGCTGGACAAACTCATCCCTGCACATGAGCACTGGTCTGTGTTGTCCATCCCAGTGGGAAGTGCTGTGTAGCCCTCTCCCCGATAGTCCCTGGGCACAGTTCAAGGATTTTCCCCAACCTGGGCAGTCTGGATGGTCTGGATACAGCCATCCTGGTCTGGAGGCAACGTGAGTTGCAGGGAACCAATCTGTGCAACTGCAGTTCATCTCTGTGCCAGAAAGAGGAACCTGGCCCTCTTTGGCTGCTGTTAAATCCCAAGCTTTTTCTCTCTGTGCTCTAAAAAGCACAATGTTTCGGTTTATAGCCGTTTTTGGTCTTTAGCTTTTCACTAAGAAAAATAGGTGATGTCGCCCATAATCTTAACCTTTTAATCAAAACCTTTATGAATCTCATGCATTCTAATGGACAAGTTTTTCTGGCATGGTGGAGCTATTTGCCCAAAGCAATATTCACAAAGCACAAATGCAAGCAGTGCTCTCAGCAAGTCATTAGGATTAGTGATTAAAATGATCTGCAGCATGGCTGGCCCATGCAACCTGCAGAGAAAGAGCTCAAAGACTTCAGCTGACTACACATAAACCCTCCCCACGTATATGAAAAAAATAAATTAATTTAGTCTCACAATAACTCAAGTTGAAGGCTGCCTTTAGGCTGTGATAACCTCTCTATCCAGCAGGTTTCCCCAGCAGCCCTGGGAGGAGCTTTCCGTGTCAGGAATGCATGAGTGGTTTCCATTGCTATGCCGAGGTATTTCAGCAGCTGAGGACGTGGGTGGAGGAGGAGTCTGGGAGACATTCTTGGAAAACTGGTGAGGAATCGAGGACAGGAACAGCACAATTTATAGACTCACCTGAGTAATCTCAGGTTGTAACTCAGTGCCAATCACACTGCTATGAATGATGACAGGGGAGTCACAGAAGACAGATGGAGATGCTTCCCCAGTTCCAGCCAGTTAACCCTGGCATACCATAGATTTCAAATTCTGGTGGTTTATTATCCAAAGTCAATTTACCAAGTCTTTGTCTTTAAGAATACTTAGGTAAATGAGGTGAATGAAGTACAACCTCTACTGGAAAATCGATGCTTTTTGGATATGTTTCACATAGCCAGCATCCGATAAGATAGAATTGCTTTAGGGACACCCCTCCAGCCCAATCTTCCCTTTTCAGCCTGAAAAATTAGTACCTGACATCCCTTTTAATTAACTCTTTTTTAGCCAATAATGCCACTAAATTCCCTGTCATAACTCTTCGTTATACAATTAGAAGCAACTTGATACCAGCACTGAAGTCCAAAATACATGTGCAAAACCCTTCCAACAAGCAGTCCTGCTCAGAGGGGACCAGATAACTGACACTCCACTACTATCATTACTATCATTAAATAATGCCCACTTTCTGAAATGCCATCCTCTGTTACCTGATATCCCCCTCAGAAGCACAGAGTGTTCACTATCATCTTATAGTCTCACAAGGAAGCATACTCATTCTAGGGGTGCTTCTGACAGCTAGACAGCAAGGCCCCAGTCATGTCAGGGTTAGTGTTGAGAGTCAATATTAAGCCCTCCACACTGTCTAACATGGTGAGTTTCAGAAGTTCCCATGAAGCTTCCTGAAAGAGGTCCTCATGCAACATTACCTGGAAGGCAAGTTACTACTCCAGGCTGAAGGTGCATTGGAGCACATGACCTGGTGCCAGGTAAACATACCCTGTGAGAAGTTAAACAGGTGAAATCAACCTCTTTGGGTTTTTTGTCTCCCCTAGGTCTTTGGAGAATCTGTGCAGGAAGAGCTCTGTGGAATAATTACTGGGAGTGACCTAGAAATGAAACGTATTTATATTTATTATACAGTGTAAGGTTGATGGCAGGAGATGCCACATGGGATGGCGTCAAAGGCTAGGTGGCAGAATCCACCAAAATATGAAGAGTTTAAGGCAAATAAATAAATGAAACAAAAGTAAGGGGAACCATGTGAACATAAAGGTAAAGAAACCAAATGAACACAACTGACAACCTAGAGGCACACTCCTTGTTTACATCCAAGCAGCAAGATGGAGTGCACCCCAATGTCATTGGTAGAAAACGAAAATCTCCTATCCTGGCTGCCTCCCACCAAGGTCAGAATGGGCAGATTTCAGGAGAAAAACAGGATTTGAACGTTTTGTTTGCTTTTTTTTAATGTACTTGGGAATAATGCCACTTTGACCCACTCTTTTTTCAGCTCCGAGCAAGAAACATTAAGCCTAAGCTACAACTTTCCCCTTGTAAAAAATGTAGTTGGCAATTCCCACCGCTGCTTGATATGGAGAATAATATGCATTTTCCCAGCATTTAGAAGATTAAATACTCCATGCTGTTTGATTTATTTCTGTTACTCTTGATACAAATCACACAAAAGCATGATTCATGTTTTAATATTGATCCTGTAATTAGTTCAGCGCAGGTAAGCTTTCATGCCAGACACAGCCCTACATTTACTCACTTGGATGCCATTGTAATATTGGGCTTTAGATGCTAAACCTTTACAAGAATCCTGTTTCATGGTAGTCGAGAGCTTGTTTCACACTGTGGTAACAGCCTGCTGTAATGATACCTTATCCAAACTAGACTTCTCATGCAACTTGCATGATCTCCCTCAGGTATGCATCCAGATGGGACATCAGTAGCACCATCCTTGTCACCTAACCCCTGCTCCTGGGGAGGAAGCATTGGACAGCTGATGTACAGACTAAAGCTCCACAGGAGCCACCGATCTGGCTCATGCTCCTCTGTCATCTCTCCTTACTTTAACAACTGTCTGATGTCTTGGAGGCTCATCTCCAGCAGTTCATGACAGCAATGCAGCACCTACGGACTGCTTTCTGGATGCTTTTTCCATCTTGGAATTATCACTGCCCACCACACTGCATCATCCTTCATTGGGCAGCACAAAACGCAGGGTGCTGGCATGGTACATTTGAGAAGATGCATGTACAGCATCATCCAAAGCACAGCAAACTCAGTGAATGTCACCAGAACCTGCTAAGCACTGGATCATAGCTTCAAAATCTCCTTACAGGAAGCAAAAAAGGACTTGACCCACCGCTTCTCTGTACTTTACTCTAACGACTTATTCGCTGTCTGCAGGTTTGGTGGGTCCTCTGAGGAGGGATCATTCATCCTTCTGCTGAAGAGCAACACGGGACTTGGAGAGTGGGGAACCCTGGATCCTACGACAAGCCATCTTATCGAGCCTTGCCAAGAGGCCTCCACTTCCAGCCACAAGGCTACCAGGGTGGCATAGCTGATCCCACCAGCTGCAGCGCTCTGTTACCCTGGGGGACACAGTGGATGGTGAGCAATCCTTTCTGCCAGACACCTCAGGATATGGCCAGGAACATTCCTCCACCCCTTCAAAACCTCCTGCCAGGAGCCCCATGGAGCCGAGCTCTGCATTAGATGGTGTGAACCTCCTATCCCACCATCTGACTTTCCCTTGCCCATCACTGTGTTATGCCTGTGTGGGGTCCTCCTCTCCCTACTGGACTTTTGGCAACAAAAACAATCACAGAAACAATAACAGCAATAAATCCTGATAAATTTTGCATGGCTATATTTTTTCCTTTCTGGGAAATTATAATTTAGGAGGTTATACCAAGTCTAAACATAAAGCTCTTTCACTGCTACCAGCATATCTCCCAGTATTAAATGCTAAATATCCATTTTATATAGACCATTACACAGAGAGATGCAGTGCTTGGCTATTCTGGGCTTCCTTTTCAATCCCACTTGACAAAGCCCAACTGCAGATTTTCATTTATTTTTTTCCATAAAGGTAAAGTCTTCTCATCACAACTGATTTAGAAGCAGATCAGACACATAGCCAGTAACACAGATCCAATTTAGACATTCAGCATTCCAACTGGCATCACCCTGTAAGCTGAAATAAGCTTCTCTTTTCATTCAGGAGAGAGAAGGGAGCTGTTTGTATGGATGGACATTACAGGCACTGTCTACTTAAGAGCACAGATCCAAGAAGTGGCATTCAACTGATTTTAGTTAGCTGCCTGAACAGATCACATATTAAAGGTCTTCTTATACACATGCATTTTGGGAAAAATATCAGACTCCAACTTAGCTCATCATCTTGATGCAGCTATGCACTTAAGTGTGTGTTTAACATTAAGCCTATGCTTAGTTGTGAAAATCAAGCAGCTGTTCTGCCACTTTGCAGAACTGTGCCTTCTGCCTTTTAAGAAATCGCTACCAAAAGTTAGAGAAAAAGTTATTTGATCCCATGTAATGTGCTAAGAATCTTTGAGGCCCTCACAAAGTCATCATTATCTCTTTACATGACTGGTACAATTTCTCAACACACATGTGCAATTATCCCCACATTTTGAGGGCAAATCTGTGATGCCAGAGAATCCTGCCATGTGGTATGTGTCACTTGATGTCATACAAAAAGTATTAGCTCCCAGACTACCATCTTCCTCTCTTGCTATTCCCTTTAAAAGCTGAAGAAATGATTGAGAAAAGCTTTGTCATCCAAAGCACCACTACTAACCTGAGATGGAGACTGAGAAATAGTGTTGCACTAGGTGTGCATTCATAGCTCACATTTTCCCAAACTAGGGATGGAGAATTATATATTTGTGAAGAATATATATCCTGATATGCTTGAGAAAGGCTTGCTTGAGATGATAAGGTCAGTGGAATTCATCACTTCAGCTGAAAAAAGTTCAGGACAACAAGAAATATTCTAGTTTGGTCAGGTTCATCATGGCTTTAGCTGCAGTCTCCGGTGCCAGGGACCAGCTCTTCCTACACTGCAATATGTACAACCACATTCGCCCCCATGAGCAACCAGAAAACAGCATCCTCTGATACTGCAGCAATCACACACTTGGGCAGCAGTCCATGCTGCTCCTTTATGGAGAGGTTTTTTAACAGCCAGATGCAAGAGAAAGGAGAGCCAACACTGTCTGACTAGTCCTTCTCCTGTGCCAAAAGTCCTGCTAGCCACTGAAACTGCTGGTCTCCAGGCACAGCTGAGAGCAGTCACATTGCCCACCTCTTCCTCATGCAAGGGCCATTCTACATCATCAAGCTGTGACAGCAAAATCATGTCTTGTGCAGACTGAGCATTCACATCCTTAATACAGAAGCATTAGCCTCAAACAAATAGAAATTTGGGAGGGATTTAAGGCTAGCAAGCTTGTCTCCTTAAATTTTCACTTCAAAGAAAGCCCATTTCTAGGCCCTGAAAAATAATGCTAGGGGTGGATAAATACAGATTTGTCCTTGAGTTACTGAGACAGTTAGCTACAGCTCTCCCAAAATGTTAGGTTTGCACCGTGCTTTAATTACAGGCCATATTGCCTACATGGTAGACAAGAAAAGAACTATAATGCCATATGCTGCTTTCTGTATTTGCTATCTAATGTCTGCAAAACTGCATCCTGGGAGGAAACCTCCCCTTATAACCTACTGGGAAAGCCACAGGGATGGCAGCAAATGCTCCCATGTGTCGAACGGTAGCTGAACAGGGCTCACAGCTCTTGTGTAAAGAAAGAATCTTGGGAATGACAAGGAAGCAAAGCTGAAGCACATGCCACGCTATCAGCTTCAGCTATGCATTAGTTTGGCTTAAGTTAGAAAAGCCCTCGGGCCACATATAACTACACAATCAAAGTCTGTTTTATAAGGCCCAGAGAGACTACGTTAAGGTTACCAAGAATCTCGAATCCTACTCTTTCCTATGTTCTGAGAGACTGACTTTTTTCTCACGCATTCATACATGCAGTGCTGTTTAACTGAAAGTTAGTGATGACCATGACTTTTAACATCAATGGAACTAAGAAGAGTCAAGGGACCGTTCTGTTAAGGCACCAGGAGAGGCTCCAAAGAGAAAACAGACACATCCTCACATGTGTTAAGAAAATTGTTGTAAATAAAATTATTTGGGAAAAAATAAATAAATTGAGAAGTGTCAATACAAGGAAAATCACAAAGGTTTAGGAGATGGTTCCTTCCTAGAAATACTTCCTTTAGCCAACTACCCATGATAAAAGATCTTTTGCTAATCCCCTTAAGCACTCTACCAACACGAACACATGCAAACACACTGAATTCTTACAGAATACAAAGAGGTTCTCTCTCTGCAAGAACAGTAACATAGGCTCAAAATGTCACGATCTTCAGGATGCTGACTATTTTGGTCAATTACTTGTGTGGGGAAAGCAGGTCTAGTGTCACGAGCAACAACAGAGCTCTTATTCTTGGAATCAAACACAGTTATTTTGGAAGCTGAACTCACAAAATTGACTCATAATCCTGTCAGTCAAATCAAGAGCAACATGTTTCCAGATATAGCTTAGCTGTAGGAAATAAATTACTGCTCAAGTGAGACTCCCTTCAGATGAAATTCACCTTTGGTAGGCCAACACCAAGAGACTGTTACATATCGTGGAACTTAAGGCAGGAACGTGAAACCAACTCCAGACAAACCAATGTCTTGACTGACCAGGGATTATTCACTGCCAGTTCTGCTCAATCATCAGGTATTTAACTGTACTGCATCTGCCCTGGGGCTTTGAACTGTGGGTCTGTAGTCTCCAAAAGCTTAAGTAAAGTCAGTTTTATTGAGACAGAATGACAAATAGAGGGCTTTGGGCAAAGCTGGGGGTTTTTTGGGGGTTTGTTTTTTTTTTCTCCTCTGGAAAGTAGCTAAGATGACTATGTTTAGAACAACTGCCTCCAGAGGAATAACCAGTCTCAAGGCTGAAAGCAGTGATATTGGGATGACCCCAAACTCAGAGCTAAAGCCTAACCCAAGAGGGCAGATGGCCTCTGCTGTTGGTGCGATCAGCTAGAGAAAGACATATATACACCAAAGAAGGGTCAAAGCAAAACTATTCTGTCTTGTCCATGAAGGTAAGTTGTTACAGCCTTATCGGATTGTCAGGATCTCTGCCAGAGCATAAGATTTACAGACATTTACATAGAATCACAAGCTACAACAGAAAGCCTGAGCTATATCTGTATTCCTGTTCACTGTTCTTATCAAGCAGGAGCCACATTCAAGACAACAACACGATCTGCACTGGATTTGACCACTTAAGCCTTTGCTGGTGAGCTAACCCAGGTGACTGCTTGTCTTTCTCAGCTGAAGCTGGTTTAGAGTGGCCATCCTGCAAAACTTTACTTTAGACAGTATATCCTCATGGGTACATCACACAGAGCACCAAAGACAGCAAAGCTTTGTAGGAGAAAAATCACCTAATCTCCTGGGCTTCCCGAAGCAGCTCTTTAGCAATCAACAGGGTGAGATCCTGTTTGTCCTTCTGGGCAGACTATGAACAGCAGCAGATATCTTGAGGCAATATAAGAATGACATTGCTGGAAAGGGGGATGGTCCTTGCAGGACCTTTGCTGCAAGAAGGGCCAGTAAGCATCTGAAAGCGAAGGAGTATCTGAATATACTGCCAGGTGGGTCTGCTGCCCCACCTCACGTCAAGAATGGCAGGTTTTGTGTGTGGTCAAGGACTCAAAAATCATCTGAGCTGATGCTGCAGAGAAGATAAAATCTCAGTCTGCAGCCCACTTGAAGCTCTCTGTTACACGAATCCAATTGCAGAAACATAAGACACAAGGATGATATTTCACACACCTGGGAATTATCTACTGCAGCAGCCAGAGCTGTTAAAAGACCAGCAATTAACAAAACCACATCTCAGCCTATGAGAGATCACTGTTTTTCAGGCCAGGGCTGAGAGCATTCTCAAGGACACCTGTTTACATGTTCCTCCATCTCCACTGCCCCCAGTGTAAGCACAGTACGTTACATGAATATATTGCAGACATGCAGACCATGGTTCATGGTCACTATTTTATAAGAGTGTACAGTAAGATTCAGAAACAAGTTTTAGATAACCTCTACTACATGAAGCTGAAATGTATGAAAGGGTCCCTCATACTTTTTGAGCTCTCAGCATAATACAGATTAGTTTAATCCCAATGGATATAAAATGCAACGATTCTGCCACAGCAATTTGTGCGCTGGATATTACAGGCCCTTAACATCAGCCATGGTAATTACTGTAGGAAGTGAGACAGAAACACAGGGCCTGTGTGGAAGAAGCCCATCAACCCGAGGGCAGGGGGAGGCTTGGTCATGCCCTCACTGCTCCTCACATGCCTTCAATCTGCCATTATTTGAAATAACCGAGGAGGGTAGAGCATAATGCAGACACAGAAATGGAGGCCGAGACCCACTGTTCCCAGTGAAAGGTGCTCAGCTTTCACCCATTTTGTTTCTGTATCCCTGCCTGCACCAGGGCTTCCCCATACCCAGACACTGCTTTGAAGTGAGTGGAAGAGCTCAGGGTGCCTCCTGAGCTAGACAAGGGAAGTGTTTTGGTGGAGCACATACTGACAGGGCCCACTGCAGGCAATGAGGTCTTCATTGTTTATTCTAAAAATATGACTCCATACTGGGACTTTGGGGTGAGCACATGGCTCTGTGTCAGGTACATGTTTTATATGTATATGCATGTGCTTTTCTAAGGGTTGCTATCACCGAGGCTATAAAAGAGGGGAAAACTCTCACAAGCAGCAGCCTACTAGCAAAAAGGACTTCTCTGGGTCTTAAAAAAGGTCACGGACTATGTGTTAGCCTTCCATGAAGAACTGAATTTCACATGCCTTTCCATATCTTCCTTTCAAGTATCTGATGTACCTCTATTTAGAAAAATACTCTGCCTGTACTCCTCTGAAAGCTCAGAGTTAACTCTTCAGTGGCTTGTATTCACAAAGGGCCTCCGTTGCCCATTTCCTGGAGGCAATCACAAATCAAGCCCTCTGTGAGTCACTTTGCCTTCAGACCTACTCATCCAAGGATGGGCAAAGCTTTTCAAGCCTTGGTCTAACACCTCAGTACCTTTTACAAGTTTTTGAGTAAATGTTTATTTTCAAAGCCCAGTAAGGAGACCTAAGAGGCCATCACAGGGCAGTCATTTGCTAAGCAAACTCACTTATCATCAAAGAAGAGAAAGGAAAGATATACATTGACAAAAGTCAGTAAGTCATTAAAGGGAAGGAGAAGAAATATGCAGATGATGTTTAATATGCTTTGGAAGTGATCCCCAAGGGATCCATCATTACACAGTGTGTATTCAGACCAGCTGCTTTGCCAGAGGTAAAATAAGCAGATCCTAGATACCTACTCTTCCTTAAGCGTGTGTTTTCTCCAGAACAAAAAGGTTAGATGATTTATTTGTAGAATCTCATTCACACACATGAAAATTATTCAGCAACTTTAACACACATTAAGGCGATGATTTCAGGGAGCTGTAACTGTGGCCCCTTTGTAAAATGATGGATGGTTTTCTATTACCTGTATTCTGAAAAGACAGACCTTGTAAAATAAATTGCAAATAATGAGCTGAATTGGTTTACCCTACCTGAAGCTGGTTCGGGAATCTGACTCTGACAGAAGGCAAATGTTACCTTGAACCAGCAAGACCTCTAATAGGAACTAAGTTTCCAGATAGGAAAAAATTTTCCACTGTGACCTTTCTTTTGATGTGCTCACAATGATAACCAACATGCAATTTCATAATCTGCCCAGTTCTGACATGGAGGACATGGGTTAGTCCACCACGACAGACACCTTTATATCTTTAGGTGATCAGCTGTTCAAGAATTAACGGCCCTTTAAACTGCTGGTTTTGAGTTCTCAAAGCTATTACTCCAATGCCATTACAGAGCTACAAAGAAGGCTGTAATTGAAGCTGAAGTGCAGCACAGGAGAGTGAGGGACATACTTTCCCCCTTCCCAAATCAGGGGCTGCACAGACCAGCAGGACCTCAGCGGTGGCTGGGGGAAGCTGCCTCTCCAGGAGGCACCATGCCACCCAGCAGCTGCCTGGCAGTATCCTGCCTCTGGGCAAGGCCCACACTGAATTTCAGACTGTCAGAAGAGGAAACCACTTCCTCGGACAGGATGCCACAGCTCCCAGCTTCTGCATCCCGTCTTGGCAGCTGTGCCAGATGTTGCTGTGCCCTAACATACTGCTTCTCTCCATTTGCCCACAGGCAGCAAAGCAGATCTTCATCAAATGACATTCAGAAGTGCAAATTCTGCTCTGCATTACCAGTGCTATCGGCTGGGGCAATCTGTGTCAGAGCATTAGGATGTATGAGGGAGATCTCTCAGCTTCCCGCCTCCTAAGCCCGATCTGAAGCTTGCTGAAGTCAAAGGAAGTCTTTCACTATTTTCAGTGAGCATGGATGAGCATCCCTTTAAACTTTAATCACAATACCTTCTAAACACAGCCTCTCATATCCGAACACTGTGCAAGGCTGAACAAAAGCAATATGCTATATATAAATATGTCGAGGAAAGCATTACAAAATCCTTTATGTTTCCTAAAATGCTCTTGTGAAATGAATCCTTTCACTCAGCACCTCATCACGATAAAAACCCCACATAATCTTTGTGCGTCCAGCATGAAAAACTAAACTTAGCCTCACTTTCCTGTACTATCTTATTCTTCCTCAACACCAGAATACCAGCTACAAAGGAGAGCACCAAAACTTCCAGCTCACAAACCCAGAGTTTGAGTCACTGTTTAAAAACATTATATAACATCACAAAGTCTCAGGTGCCTCCATCTCCTCTGAATTAATAGAATCATAGGACGCTTTCAGTTGGAAGGGACCTTAAAGATCACCTAGTTCCAACCCCCCTGCCACAGGAGGTTTGCAGTTTGGCCCAATAATTGTCCTGGAGAAAGCCAGTTAATAAAGCCAAGTTCCTTTGTCATTTAACACTCCATCCTCCAACGCTGCCAGTCAACCACTCTTAAAATTACCTTTCATAAAATGTAATTCCTAGTTTCAGAGGGCCACAAATCCTCTGAAAACCTAATTATATCATTTCTTGAACCCATGAGAGTGACTTTGATGCTGTATCTTCTTTAGGTATGGGTATGTGCTGTATAGAAGTGATTTTTTTCATACTGATGGCTCTAGCCCAACATCAACATGAAAAAAGTCAGGAACAAGAACTCTATATGCAGCTAGAAATTAAATTTAATTTTAAGAACTCACTGATATATTTTTCTTTCACATTCATACAACATTGTCTACAGCGTAACTGGCATACTCTGGGCTTTTCAAGGAAGGCAGAAAATATCACACAGTACCCACTGTGTGTTTTAATATTGCTTCGCTTGTCTAAGGAAAGCCCTGCAAATTACAGACAGCATTTGATGGGGAAATTAAAATATCATCTACATTGCAACTGGTCTGCCGCCAGCTGTATGGATCACATTTGAGATGCAGCTGCTGTATAAACAGAGCCATTTACCAGTTTTACCTAAGGCAGACGGTTAAGCAGGTTTCAGCTGCTACACAAAAGATTGTGAAGCTTTGTTTGCCTGCAAATATAGTCTCTGCAGCATCACAAATGTTTTGAACTGTACTGCATTTCAAATCCCCTAAACTGGGTCTGAATGGGCTGAGTAGATCAAAAAGGTATTACCCAGCTTTTTTGTTGTTGATATGTACACTGAAAGAAAAACTCTTTATTGCCAAACTGTGTTTTCTTAAAAGAAATGTGGAGTTTCAACTTTCTCATCTCTCATAATCCTCACAAAGCAGGATAGTGTATACCCTGGGAGGTGTTTATCTTGAACTTGTTGAAACAAAGGACTTGGGATTTCACCAGTGCTGTGTCTTGCTGCAGGCAAAACCAGAAAGTTGTGAGCGGTCCCATCAAGCTATCATCTTTGGGTCTCATTCAGACCATGGGCTCCCTGCTCTTGAAGCAAGCTGCTCTGATAAAAAGAAATAGCATCAAGTTGCAATTGAGACAAAATGTAGATAAATCACACCAAGCTGACCAATAAATTTTGTTTCAATACCTTTCTCTGATGGCGTTTCATTTGTCTGCGGGACATGCAATAGAACAGAAAAGCATTCAGACAAGGAAAAAAATAGAAATATAACACAAAATTTGTCTGTAATTTTAATACTAGCAGTTGATTCATGCCATGGGAGGGTGGGGGAGCAGTTCTGTGGCAGTCTAAGTATCAACGATCATTTTTTTCCAGTATCACCGTAGCAACACTGTAGTTATTGTCAATAAAGCACTTTCATTCTAAGGTGCTATTTTTAGATGATTTTACCTTTCCAGAAGAATTACCCTCTGGGCTGCAATTTATCATGTTTGTTCCTTGGCCCATGGGCGAATTTTAGTGGGACCTTTATTTTATTTTTAAAGCAAAACCAACCAGCTCATTTTTCCCCCCGCAGACATTTCTGCACTCAGCTCAAAACGTCTCTGCTTTTAACAGCTCAGACCTGGCAAGTATCAATGAGGACTGCGCTCCTGGAGGGATTAAAAACAAAATACCAGCCTCCCTCCCCCAACAATCACTGGTAAAGACAAAAGGAAGGACAAATACCTTTTCAGCATGGGGAAAAATGGGCTGAGGGTGGGGAAGGGAGAGAAGTGGAGACAGCTGGAGAAAGGAAGAAGACCCAGCCTTCTCCAAGGCTAGGTGGTTGAAGCAGTCGCCTTTGCCTGTTTCTTATCCCTTCTTGGCAGCTTCTCAAATCTCAGCCTTTCCCCCATCACACCATGCCAGTAGGATGGCTGCCATCCAGCAGCAACTATCCCTCTCATAGGGATGCTCCTGCTTAGGTTGTCCCATTAGTGCAACCATGGGATGACCAGCCTGTCCCAGGGGATGCTCCATTCCCCTGTGGGTCAAAAGGAGAATTGGGTAGGCTGGATTAAAAGGAGAACTGAGTAGGCTACCTGTGGAGCAAATGTCACTAAGTGAACCCGGCACACCACATTTTGCATTTGGAGAGAATAAATATATATTTAACCAGAGAATACACAGGACTGAGATTGCCACACATGTCCACAGAGCTTTGATTCAGAAGCACTAAATGGACATAGTAATGACTGAAGATCATGCCTAAACAGGCAGTCTACAAGCAGAAGCTGATTATGCACATGCAGACACGAGATCCAAATGAGCCCTCTGCTCCTACAGCTATAAAGTTAAATAGATCCTGCACCTACTGAGCGTAACCATATTCACATGAGACGTTTAACTGGTCTATTAACTGTTTCAGTGTAAGCCTCTATTACCACCTAAAATGCAGATAATATCTCTACATTACAGCAAAGCCACAGGTTTCTAAAGTCTGAGGAGTCAAGGAATGGCATGAGGAGCATATGGTTACACAGACAAGGTGACAACCCCCAAAGCAGAGCCACAAGATAAGCAAATAGAGATACCCAGGCACACAACACATGCCTGCTTGGGTGCAGCCAGGTCTGCTGAGGAGTGTCCGTATGACTATTGGGCAGGCAGAGATGGTGTGCTCAGCACTGTGAAAACATCTGAGAAGACACAGTGCAAGCCTCACACATAGGTGTCAGTTAGCTGGTGGGCACCCTGAGGGCCCCATGTGGGTTTGTTTTAAATCTGGACTTCATCCTCAGAATCATAACATCCCTACAGCACTGTGGGGTTGTCATGAAACAAAACCAGCAGCAAATGGGTTCATTACCTGGCCAAATATTGCTTGTTCTGCCATGCAGCACTGCCCACAGAGGCAGCATGCACCTGTATAAAGGCAGGAACAATTTCCTCTTCACGTTGTTGAATAATAATATTGTCTGAAACCATGGTCTGCTTTTAGGGTCTGAAAACAGTTCCTGAGTCCTATAGGTCTCAGGACCCCTCTCTTGGCAAAGACATCATCCTCATGAGCTGGCCATCCCAGCAGCCATCCTCTTGACAGCCATCCTCAGGCAGGATTTGGGAGCTCTCCCAAGCCTCTCTCCCCATCCCAGCCCCACAGCGTTCATCAAGCCCTCTGTAATAGCATCATCCTTTGCCCACAGCTGCAGTCTCAAGATACCAAATGTCATGGAAATTTGAGTTTGGGAAATACTTGTTTTGCTCTCAAATGTAAAACACCAGTGAATTATCCACCTACTACCCTGGCACAGGTTTTATATCAAATTGCATAAAGCTTGTTTTTCTTAAATAACCATAGTCACAAGTGAAGGTCAAGAACTTAAACATGATGGAGTGCTATTAAGAAGTCAAAGAATAGAAGTAGGTGCTGCTTCCTGAACAGCTAAAAGATTTCTTCAAAATGTAGGCTACATAATATCACATGTTCTTCATACTAAAACTAAAACATTGACCAAGAAGCTAATGAAATAACCCAAGTCTCTGTCTGACATGACAACAGATCTACATTGAACCAGTGCTGAAAACAGGACACCACTTCTCACAGAAATTCTGTCTTCCACTTCTGTTAGACATTTTATATTTGAGAAGAAAGCCAAGGGCTTTTCAGCCTTAACTATGTCTAGGCCAGCTGTAGTAAAGTAAGAACCTAGGATAAGGTCACTGCTCCCTAACAGTTCTTTCACCTGCCACACTTTCACACTTACAGCCCCTCTTGTTAGGTTTTATTTTTATATTAATTTGGATGCTTTCATTCTGCTCTCAAGTTGTGGATGCAGTAACAAAATAAGCATTTCTAGAAAGTATCTTTTCTGAGAGCTACCATTATGTACATGCACATACTGCTGCCTTCCTCGTTTGTAGCCTGCACGGATGAGAACAACTCATCGAAACACCAGCTTATCAGAGTATTGAATGGGTGATGGCGATATGCTACCGTGCTGAAGTTTCTAATCAAAATAAATGAATGTGTAAAGCATTGCAGGTTCATTGTATGATAGCCTAGGTTGGAAAACTTAACAGCCCTAAGTTGATCTGATTGAAACTTGGCCTGATTTTATAGATGGTGGGCCCAGAAGCTAATGCCAGGACCTATCCAGTCCAGCAATATATAGATAAGCACCTGAACATAGCAACATAACATTTTGCTCATTGCACAGAATTATAATTACTGTATTTAAGAAGACTTGAATCACTTCCATATTCTCCCTAAAGAAAACAAAGTGAAAAAAAATACCTAGCATCCAGGGAAGCAGAAAGGGCTGTAGAAATGCTAGCAAGTAGGGAAAATTTCCCATGGCAACTCTTTTTCCATTAAAATATACATCAGGCCAAACAAATCTGTCCAGAAATTCAACAAACGATTTCAGCCAAGAAGGTCATATTTTTAGTGGGTAAGTAGTCAAAATCTTTAATCAATAAAACCATTTTTAAGACACTGGTGGAAGAAAGAAAACTAACATGCAAAAAAAATTTTTTCTATCCCAGAAAAAAAAAATCATTCAGCTTGGACTGAGGAACAAAAAAAAAACCAACCCAACAACAACAACAAAAAATTAAACCCTTTACGTTTTGGATTTTATTTCATTTGGAAAACTCCTTTCTTCTGTTCACCTCAGATACATTTTCTGTTATTTTGTTGAACTGGCCAACAGGCTGAAGACATCAAGTATTCAGCTCAACTACTGTCAAGCCAGTTATAATTCCAATTTAAGGTTCCTGTGCAGCAATTGCTTGGTGCTGACATGAGCTGGGTTTTGCAAAAGCAGAGCCTACATCTTCTGCATACTTTCCAATATTTCAAAACCTGCAAATGGAAATCTTTAGTGAGAAAAGTAAGGACATACCTAGGGAAATACGCTGATCTTTTTTAGACTTGTAAAGAAGTACTCTGCATCTTATTTAAAAAGGCAAAGAGAAATGCAAGCTGAGTTTTCTAAAGAAACTTAACTTGCACTTCGTAATTATAAGGGTTACTAATGATTTATTGTGGAGCAGAATTTTGCCCAAGTTTTTACATATGCTTATTGCACAGTTCTGCCTCCATTATGGAGCAGAAAACTTTTAACCTCAGTGTCACCAGACATATCCACCTTTGAGATCTCTTCTGTGTCTATCCGGATGACAATCCCATTAAGCCCCAGTGTGAGCCAGCTGTTATTATGACAACAGTTCAGCTGAAGTTGGTATTACTATTTACATGCCCAAGCACAAGCTTAAAAGCAGTTTGTTGGATTTCACTCTATTTTGGCATCTCATTCTATCCTCCAGCCCTCTCTGTGTATTTTAGCTTTTTTCTTTTTTGTAGCATACGATTGTAACTAGCCAAATAGTAAAAATACTACAGTGGGAAGTCAAATGCCAGCTCAAATAATTCTACACTAAACTTAGAAAGTTTAACACATGAGTACCAGAAAATACTTCTGGTTATCCAGAAGCCAGCTTAGCAGTCATGGAAGAAAACAAAACCCAAAGCAGACATGTTCTCCTAGAATTTCTTCCTTGCTCCTCACATCTCTTCTCTGAACTACTACAGCTGGATGTTACCATCCACGTTTGCGGTGAAGGCGATTTTTCTGTGGTCACCATGCTTTTGGCTTCTGCTTTTCCCTTGTAGATCTAAAACCATGGTGTTGAGACATACTTTATGGCTTGTAATCGTCAGGGGAGAGAGGAGAAGATGTTCTGTGCATCCTTCTGTGTGCTCAAGCCAAAACTCCCATGGGGAATCAGGTGTCTCCTAAGGGCCAAGATTCCAAGTGCAGGAATGGATGATGATGGATATCCAGATCCACTTTTAGAAAGGCCTTATCCCCTAGTATGTCTCCATCTCCAGGATCCCTGAGACATTATGGTCTCTCCATAATGCAACACAGTACCACACAGAGATGTCTATACTGGCAACCTGAACACTGGAAGCTATGATACCTGTGCAAAAACCATAGTCCAATTATCTTGCATGTCTGGACTTCATTCAGCCCTTCCAGAGCTAGCCTGGGTATCTCAAGAGATCCCTGCTGCTTAGCAAAGCACTGAAAGAGGATAAACCCTCTGTGCTTTGTCTGTTGGCTAATCTGCAGGCAGTGAAGAAACTGAGGGCAGGCATGTGCTCAGGGCTCCTCCTCTCCTGCACTGTCACTCAGCTCAGTCTGCTGTCATGCAATCCCCACTGGAGAAGAAATCTTGGTTTAAAGGCCACCCATCAGCTCTAAAATAAAACATTGAAGCCAACTTATCATTGACTTCATATGGGCTACATAAAAAACATTTTAATTGCCCTCGAAAGCCTGCAGATTCATTTAAAATTGTTTAAAAGTATTAAATCACTTAAGTATTTAAAAAAAAACAAAAAAAAAAAAAAAGCTTTACAGGTGCTTGCTTTCTTCCTGCATTTAGAGGGAAGGGAATACCAAGATAGAAAAGCTCGGTTCTGCAAATCTTCAGCCTTCCCTGTGGCCACTGCTTGGTCTTCTGGAAGTTTAGTTCCAGCACTGAGTGCAGGAGTTAGCCAGTTAGCACATCATCCTGGGTCACACTGGGAGTCTGAGCAGAACTTCACCTCTATCAAGCAGCTCCTAATGTGGTTTCTTTGTTCAGAATCTGAGGAACCTCTAGCAGATACAATCCACTGGAGACATGGCTCCTCATCCTGAGTGTGTATGGTGTCTGCCCTCATCTTCCTTTGGGCACACCAGTACAAATTATGGAGCCATACTAATACTACCACTGCTATGGTTTTCATTTCAGCATTTAGAGTTGCCTTTAAAAAGTACAAAATTATTACAGCCTTGTGTCCTTGTCTGCTGCCCACTGGCACAGATCATACAGATCTGTGTGCTGATTTGGGGGTTTGCCTTCCCTCTCTAAAGCAATAACACTATTATGTATCTTTTTAGCGTGCTGTTTTAAGCTGCAAACATCCACTAAACCATTGTTTGTTACAAGTCTTCCCCCCCCTCCCCCCCATTATAAAACCTAAAAAAGTTTTATGCTTAATTCCTAGTGGAAACATTACATTACCTGTGAAAGCCTGATCAAACACTGCTGCTCTTTATGTGCTGTCACTGCTGATAGGCACAGTAATATTTCCTGCCTTTTCCAGTATAAACTCCTCTCCAATGAAAAAGCTTAAGCTGGGGTATTGAAAATTAAATGCTGTTCTTCATAAGATCTTGCACTCCTTGTCCCCCTCATTTGTGTCTATCACTTGATCAACTGAATAACTCTTTGTTTCCAGCTGTCTTGAGCGTTTCTTTTTTCCCTTTTTCTAAAGCAGTTCTGTATGTTTTTTTGTCTGCTTTTTGTAACCACTATACTCAGCCCTTCAGCTGAAGGACTGATCATTTGTTTAACTCAGCCCTGCTTGAAATAAATGCTTCATTTGTTGTTTCTTGTTTCATTTACTTTTTAATGGTGGCTAATAAAGACTAAAACACATACATCCTGTATATTTAAAAAACAACCACATGAAATCAACACAGAGGTGCAATTTTCAGTCACTGCTCTGGAGGGCCATGGGAGAGGAATAGGGCTATTGTTAGGAAAGCCTGGGGTGCTTTGGTGGGGTGAAGGAAATGCCCAGCGCCTGCCAGCATCATTTCAGGCTGTTCTCAGTCCTGCTGGGTGCTGGCTTTTCATGAACGCTGAAATACCTTCCTCCTTTAAATACATGAATAAACAAACAAACAAAAATAAAAACAAGATTGCCTGAAATCTTGCAGGCTCGAGGAGGGGTGATTTCAATGTGGCATTTGTTTCAGTCCAAATGACCAGCCAAACACTGCTCTGGGGAGTTTAGCTCCAAGTCTTTTTGCAGAGCAGTCATGCTCCAATGTCCCTCTGGAAAAGGAGCTTGCAGCCTATTTAAAGGGCTGATAGCACCACGCAGCCTGCGCAGGCTGCACATCCTAAGTCTATGGAAGCTTTCATTTCTGCTGGTAAAATTGTATGATTGAGGTCTAGATGAGCAAACTTGCTGTAGACCTCCCTATGCATTGGGCACAACTTTTGCTGCTTCACTGATTTAGCTGATGTTTGCAGATTGTGGTCAGTATCTTAGGAATTACTCAGACTTTCATCCATTTCAAAACAGTCACTCTTTCCTGCAGCCAATCCAGACAAAAATAAGAATAGAAGAAAAAAACCCCAAACCCTAACTAGCCTTTACGAATGAACTGGCTTTGTCAAAGTTGGATTGTGCATGAGAGATGTACCAGTTAAGCCTCTAAAGTGATGTGAATCTCCAAGAATTGAACTTGCATAAGATGAATCGTTCTGCCAGAGATCGTGAAATTCAAGAAAATTTTGTTTGGAATGAATTTCAGTTTTTCAAACACAGACTGCATTTTGAAGACCCAGGATCTGGGAATGCCTTGCTGCCAGATGCTTCAATAATATAGCAAGCTTCGTAATACCAGTATGTTCCTACAGCCTTAGTGACTGGGAGATTGGATTGGGCTACCTAGCTGACATACCTATCTAGCTGACATACTTAAATGAGACTCTCATCAGTCACACAAGGTGGGGGAAAGCATAGAATCATTAGGGTTGGAAAGGACCTCTAGGATCATCAAGTCCAACCTTCAGGCTAACATCTCTCTGTCCATTAGCCTCAAGTGCTGTGTCCACTTGTTTTTTAAACACCTCCAGGGATGATGATTCCACCACCTCCCTGGGCAGCCTGTTCCAGTGCCAAACCGCTCCCTCGGTGAAGAATTTCTTCCCAATATCTAAACCTCGCCTGATGAAACTTGAGGACATTTCCTCTCGTTTTATCATTAGTAATTTGGGAGAAGAGACCAACACCAGCCTTGCCACAACCTCCTGTAGTTGTAGACATGACACTTCCCTGATGCTTGCAGTCACGTGTATCTGTAAAGCATGTCTTCAGACTTAAAAACTAAACAGGAATTAAAAGCAAACACATCCCTAGATGTCTTTTTTGTTTGGTTTGGTTTTGGGTTGGTTTGTTTGTTTTTTTTAAATCACACAACTCATTCATTTTTTATTATTTGGGAGCAAACAATGGTTGGGAAATGTGGATATGGAATTTGGGGCCTGCACTAAGATTTTAAGGGAGAAACTGACAAACTGTGCATTTTCAATCACCCTCAGAGAAGCTCAGCAGAGGCAAAATCACTTTCCTGTTGCCACCCTTTGAAAGATTGTACCCAGCACACAAAATCCAACCCCAGATAAAAAGGGAATCCATCCCACCCTTCCTCGAGCCAGAGTGGTACTTGAAGATGGGGCTAGGCCAAAGATAAATGTGGGAGGAGAAGGTCCCTCTCTCTTGCCATGCCTCTGGATGCCAGGAGAGGCAGAAGCCTCATCAGCTAACAGTTCCCTCTAGGAAAACAATCTCAACTTCCTGCTTCCATCAATAGAGAGATGTCCCTTCGGCACACATGGGCAAAACGACCCTGTGCAGCAGCTGGCAGCGAAAAGTTTAGAGCAGCAAGGGACAGGGAAGGGGTGCAATGGCTTGCCCCAGTCCTGCCATCCAGAGTGGAGCTTCTGGGCTGTTTGGGTAAATGGGGGCTGACCCTATAACATGAAATAATAAGGTTAATGTGTCTCTCAGACAGAAGGCAATGAAGTGCTTCCTTGTGCTAAGCTTGACTCAAGCCAGCTATTAATATAAAACTTGGCTATAAGGAGTGATTCAGTGGTGCTGCAGCAGAGCCTTCTTCCAGACAGAAAGCAAGTATGGGAGCAAAATAAATCTTCCATTGGTTTCACCTCTGGTTTTGCTCCTGAGATCTCTCCCGTGCTCCAGATGCTCACAATCCCTATTGCGCTACCACTGCGATACATCATCATGTCAGGGATGTGACAGCACCTCTCAAACAACATTTTATAGCAGACATAAAGTTTAAGTTGTGGGAGGAGGGAGGTAGTAAAGGGAGAAATAATACTTGTTACCATGCCAATCCACATGAAAGCAGAAGGACCAGATTGCTGCACTTTTCCAAAGAGCAGTTTCAAGCATCATTTCTGTGACAGTTCAATTTTCCCTGTTGAACACTGTAACCAGTTATCAAAAAGATGTTTAAAAGTAGATAATTGCATCTGCAACCCTTTGGGCCAACAGTCCCCTAGATGGACAAGTGGTCCTCCTCACACTGGGGCCTCTAACTCTGAGGGAGGCACTAGGGAACCATCTCTAGGGAGTAGGGGTCATTGCTGACAAAGATAGAGCCCCAAATCTGTACTTTTCAAAAGCCCATCAGTTTAGCAGCTTGGTTTTTGTCTTTTTCCACGTGAGCCATTGAATGGGATGTCTATTGCTGTAAATCAGGACAGGGTGCCAGAAGATGTGTGATTTAATAACCAGGTGTGACACTACACTGTCACCAAACCCTTCTGAATATCCACTTCCCTCCCTGTATAATAATCACCACCTACCCCATGGGGTTTATTAAGTGTTACTAATTAATAGCAGGAGTGTTTTGTTCAGATCCTTGCATTATGATGCCATATGAAAGTAAAATAATGATATTGCTACTGACTGATTAAGAATCCAGTGGGTGCTTTACTCAGTGTGATGAGTGTTTTGCACACAGAGAACCGCTGTTTAGATCATTTGGGGTCATAAAAGTAGCATCTACCTAAACACTCCCATTTTCCACCGTGCTTTGCAGATCCATTGTTTGTTCTCACGAAGCCTCTCTGATATGAGCAGACACCACTACTCACGCTAAACAGCTGAGGGAACTGAGGTGCAGAGATTGGCTGAAGTGCTCTGGTGAGTTACCGTGTTGCCAAACAGCGGTGTCCTGTGCTAGGCAAGACCTGCCAGCCTGCCTCACTACATGGCTCTTGCATTATAAAACTCTTCAGCCTGAACACGCAGTCTACTGCAGGTGACGCTTTGTGTCTAACAAAGAAGTCACATTTTAAGACTGTCTGGGAGGCAGCGTGCCTCCAACCATGCTGCTGACAGAGAGGGAAGGACGTGGAGCTTGGAGAATACAAATATTCACTGGCCGGGGTCTGCTTAATCAGCTGTAAGCATGCCGAAACCCAAAGTAAAGGCAGAAGAGGATGTTTTCAAGCTGCAGCCTCCAGAGGACTTGGGCAGCCTGTTGGCATCTCCTTTGCCAGTAGCAGCTGAAACTCCAATTCCCCTAGAGCAGCGGTCAGCGATAAACATTTGAACAAATCCTCACAAAATCTAATGCCTTGCAGGCTGTGGTGACATTTCCAGAATGCAAACATGAAGCAGTAACTTCTCAGTTTGACAGTTCAAATGGGGAACTGGATAGGGCAGAGAGCAGCTAAAGAGACGCTTACACTCCGTGCTGAAACAGGAGGAAAGCCCTTCCAAAACAAAGCCAGAAACTCAGTATCATTTTAGAAAGGAAAAAAACCCAAACCACAAAAGAACAAAAAACCCCACATTGTTGGAAATATCAAGTAAGATACTATAAAAATATTCTCTTTTTAGGCCAGAACAATTTTTTGGTTCTGTATCGTTTATGCACTGGATCCAGGACAATGGGCCCAGATCTGTGGCACACAGACGCTACTGCAGAGCAAATAAAGACCAGTGTGCAAAAGCATCAAAGGGATGGCATCAAGAAACAACTCTTAGACATCTTTACATTTTGGCCACTTGTAAAGCTACCTTATTTTCAAGTGTGAAAGATGCAGACAATGATATTCCATCATTCCAGAAAGAAATCAAGATTCATGATGGCCATGATGCCCAGAAAATTCAATGTCTCACTGAGCCAGGAGCTGCAGAAGCACAGAGTAAGAGGCAATCTACACCTAATCAACTGACAGGTTTTAAAGTGTATCTAAAAATACCAAGAAGGGACAAGAACTTTTTTTTTCTTCTACAGAGCAGCAATGGATTTTCCTTACAAAGGTCTACATCTCCACGGGGACCTAAGGGAAAGACTTGCTGATCTGACCATAATTTTATGGAGTGTGTCAGCAATTCAGGATGAGACTATGCCAGAAAGGCCTGAAGGAATATCCCAGGGAATAGTCAAATACTCAAATAGTTAAAGCATGAATCTTTTGTAGGTAGAAGCTTTTCCCCTTGCAAATATCCATACAGCCTCAAATAACAACCAGAGTCAGTAGAATAAAGCTTTTGTCAGCATCAGTTAAGCTTAAGTTAACATGAAACTCAGGGAAAACTCAGCAATGACTGCATGCGGACCCCTAGAAGTGGAGTGGCATCTCCAAGGTCTAGTGAAGTTAAAAAAACCAAACCTCTGTTAATCCAACCAGGTTTTAGTTCAAGAGTGTAATTTGACAACAGCATTTAGCAAAGGGAAAATCAAAGTAATGCTATATGCCAGTTAGATCAGGGACCTGATGCACAATTGTAGTGCAAATTAAAAATGAGTAGTGGATTTGAAACCTATATTGAGGCTATATGTAAAATATATGACTTGAAAATATACTACAATCAAACCAGTGAAGACAAGTAAAGAGGAGGAAGTTGTACAGAATTTTCTTGGCCAAATTACTTGGTAGAAGTAGATAAGATTAAAGGGATGATTTAACAGAACAAAATTTCAGATTACAGTATTAACATGATTTAGTGCTTTAAGTGGAGATCTAATAGCAGGCCACCTGCCATGCTGCTAAACAGAGAGGTTATCTTTCTCCCGCACACACATTCAAACACATGTTCACTCTTCCCAATTTCATCCCATGGTAGAGATTTGCCATATTAAGACAATAAGGACTGAGGCAAGGAGAGAGAAAAAAACACTAGGTTTCTCCACTAAAAGGTTACCTACTACAAAAGTGAAAATCTGCTCTGACCAATAGAAGTTCCTTTCCTCAAAGGGCAGAGAGGTAATTCCTCAGGGAAGAGCGCTGACTGAAGGCACCGCTCCCCTGTTAAGAGCTACCTAAGAGCAAGTGACTCATGAAAATAGTAACAGTTTTCTGTTTGTAATACAGTGAAAGCTGCAGGGCTTGATTCATAAACTCTGCCAAATCTATGGGAGTCCATGTGATTCACTCAAATGGGCTTTGGACCAGATCCACAGCAGGTTTCCTTTTATGGAGGGTCTCAGAAAACCATAAATTTATTACTCAGATGTAAGAGCACCAACTTCCTACACTGGGTATTAAAAAGAAAGGTTATTCTGGTGAAAAGTAAGGCCTCAGTGTTGCTATACAGTCAGCTCCCCTCTCAACAGGGCACTTATTTTATAACTCCTGCTTGTATCTGGGTTTTTTTGAGAGCTGCTGGGGTAAGGAGGCAGGGGACAGAAAGCACGGCAATGCACCTCTGTGCTTTCTCCCACCACTATCAGAAGATACTAACGCCAGCACGGTCTGAGCTCTCTGAGCTGGCAAAGGTGTCAGCTAGCATGGAACTTGGCTGCGGTAACAAATGGCATCCAAGCTCACTTCATGCACGTCACCACATCTCTGCTGGTGGCAGCTCCAGGGGATTAGTCAGTCCAGCCATCAGCAGCCTTGATTGGCTTCCCTTTACTGAGCTAGGCTGTGAGAGCACCTGGATGCCCTTTCCTGAACCTGCTTACTCTGGTACTTGAGGAATTATCCACACTTTTCACACCTCCTGAAAACACAGACATGCTGACCAGACTCAAGAGAAGTTTGCAACTCCAAGCAATAGCCCAGCACACTTGGGATGCACTGGAACATCTGCTTACCCTGGCATTGTTGGCCTGGCACATTGGTTCTCTACTTGTGATATGGACAGCACAAGTCATAGCCTGGTCACTATGGGCTTGACATTAAGTAGTGCTGAGGACCTCCCTGCCCATATTACCCCTGCAGAGCTCAGTATCGATGCTTTGAGTTGCTATTACCCAGTCCTCCCCAGCAGCAGCCTGCACCTTATAGCCATGGTGCCCTCAGCTGCTGCACACCTTCTCTTAATTCAGGGAAGAACAGAATTTTCCTATTGTGACAATTTCCCTTTTAAAAGAGAAAAAAGAAAGGAAAGAATATGCTGTACAGTCCTTTTGGAGCCCCACCCATCAGAGGTACTGTCTGCCTGGCACAGGCCATCAGCGTTTTTACTGCATATTTTTACACATCCTGAACTTTGGGAACTTCATGTTCAGCTGTGGCAAACACACCCACTTCATTTTCACAGTCCTGTGTTTGTCCTTGTCCCACATCCCAAAAGTGAGGTTAGTTAGCGTGCCGGAGCGAATGCATGAGAGTAAACACACTCCGAAATTGGTTTACACTGCATTTAACTAATCTGCGAATAAACATAAAAACCCCTATTTTCACACCTTATCAAACTATTTAATATTCCAAAAGTATGCAGCCAAGTTTTTCTGCCCTGCATTAATCCAAACTAGAAGCATCTTTTCTGGGATCAAGTGTTTTGTCACATAAAAATAGCCTCAAAGTCAAAAAGGCTGTACTTAAATAACCAAAAGGAGGAAAGAAGGGATTCATAAGCAAACAAACAAAATTCCCCAAATAATACCAAAGAGCTAAAATTACCCAGTTAATTTTAAGGATCACACACTGAACTTTCTCCAAGATAAAAACAAGCTCCTGATTGTTGAGGTTTAATACCAAACCCATTAAAAAATGGAAAATGCACTAGAGGCAGAGGAACTTTCAGTACAGCTGGCCCAATGTAGAAACAAAGTATGTAATTGTCAGCAATTAACAAAATTGTGCCTTGAAGAGTTGCTAATTTATCCAAAGCTCGACTCTGAGCAAGGATTGACTACTTAATGATTTTTATTATTCGAAAGACTGTCACACCACGGAGAAATTGCTAAGAATTGGGTTTCTTAAGTAACTGCTCCAGGGCTGGATTTATCCCTGGGATGCAATTAAAAGTGGACTTCTCGATCATCTTTTCTGACTTCTCTCTTTTGTCTCCTCCAAGGGCTGTCTGCACCTTTGGAAGGGCAGTGACAGAAGGGTGGCACAGAGATTTTGTTAAGCAGGATAGTACAAACTTCAGTTACATCTTCACCCTTGGTGAAAGTTGCCGTATAGGAAACCAGAAGGGAATCCCAACTGATTTGTTATCAGAGAGAACCCAGTCCCGCAGCAAGCAGGTGTCAGTGACACGTTCTGTAAGAGAAGGGCAGGACCAAGAGAAATATTTAGTGGGAAATGTTGAACTCCCCACAGAGGAGGGTGTAGCCCACTGTGCTTTCAAGTGGCACCAGTGTTCATGGAAAGGCCGCAGCACCTGTCAATCACACTGCACCCCAGTGCAAGCGTGGTTGCCAACAGCAAATTACCGCAACCTCTAATTTGTTGTTTTTTCAGTATCAAATTATTTTTCATTGCCAGAGTGCTGCATAAACCCATAATAAACTTGTTCTGATCTAACTCATCGCATGTTAACATGCGCCTCACTCAACTTCTAAGGTGCATACGGATGACCTGCTTCCTGTGTATTTCATCAACCAAAATCGCAGTCCAAACCAGATGATTGCACTGGCCCACACAATTAATGCAGGGACAAAACTAATTTTTTTTTCCTGCACTGAGTTTCATCAGAATGCATACCAAGGAAGATGATGTTCAAAGCTAAGCCCTTCAGAAGACATCTGTGCCAAGCCTGGTGGAAAGGAAATCATTCCCTAAAGATTAAGAAAATGAAAATCCAAACAGAGCAAGTACCCTTCTCCCTGCTTCTGCAACTTCACAGGATTAGGAAAGATTACCAGGAACATTGAGGCTGAGCTACTGCATCGGCCGGAGCGCACAATTTCACAGACCAGCTCCAAGCTGAGTAACTTGTCAATGTGAATTTTTAATGACTTTTTGATTGCGAACATATGCTGTAGCTGGGCTTGCTCCAGAGCCCGGCTGAAGTCAGCTGGCGCCTGTCAGGGTGCAGCTCTGCATCATGCTTCGTTCGTTTTAATGGGGGACTCCTGCTGAAGCAGGTAGTCCCGTTTTCCCTGCCCTGTTCAGCATTGCCTGAATCAGATCCGTTCACAGACCAGGCAGAAGCACTGGTGGGGACAGCCTGTTCCCAGTGAGATTCGTGCCTCCACAAAACGCTGCCACGCGCACAAAGCCATTGGTGCTGGCTCTGTTCTGTACTGGGGTCTTGGCCCCACAGAAGCACCCACTGCCTGCCCTGGGAGCTACTGCCTGTCTAAACATACACAGAGGGAAGGATACCAAGAGCTTTAAAAGTTAGGAATTATGTAACAAGCCATGGGCACATGAAAAGTTGTCAACCAATGCTCGTTGTTGAGCTTTTGCAGTGTTTGACCATTCTTTCTCCAACACAGGCATTCCACGCTTATCCCTGGGCTTTTCCTCTGAAAGCACCAACTTTTCAATATATTGTAAGATGTCAAGAAAGAAAAGCAACCTGAAGTGACTTAATCTGTGCTTCCTTACATATGGAGAGTGCTACCTGCAGAAGTATTTTGTAAAAGAAAGCATCTGTTGCGTGTAACCAGGAGTAAATACCCATTACTGCTTACTCTGCTAAGTGTAAACTGTTTAG